>JAJMDQ010000015.1:0-252905 GCA_030573815.1 Kurtzmaniella cleridarum | reverse complement strand
TACACCCATACACCCATACACCCATACACCCATACACCCATACACCCATACACCCATACGCCCATACACCCATACACCCATACACCCATACACCCATACACCCATACACCCATACACCCATACACCCATACACCCATACACCCATACACCCATACACCCATACACCCATACACCCATACACCCATACACCCATACATATGTTTTTCTTTCTTTATCTTTAGTGTATCTTAATACTCAACATGACTATTAATTAAACTAGAGTATGACAGCTTCTAAAACTAGAATGAAATATATTATTTGATGGTTTTTTTAACTGTACCTATTCAGATTATTATTAAAAAGAGCCGACACCAAATTTTAAATAGGTAGTGGTAAGCAGGTGGTAAAATTACTTAATTATAGATACTGGAATTTAGTGCATAAAGCGCAAAAATTATTTAGTGTCAACAATTAAAAATAATAGTATATAAGATCCTTCTATCTGAAACAATTTTATAACTAGATAATCTATATGTATGGTTTATTTTTATAAGTTTAAATTAATAATAATTATCAATGAAATAGAGTTATTAAATAAAACCGTTTAAAATAGATTAGTTTTATGTACTCCAAGTATAAAAATTGAACAAGTATTAATGGCACATAGATATTTTAAAAAATAAACTAATATACTAGAAGAGCTTATTAACCTTGATAAATAACCATACAATATAAAATTAAGCTATTTGTTACTTATATAGCCTGGATGACTAATCATTGTTTATTGTTCTCTAGTTACCGACCAAAATGAAGAATCGAAGCAACCCAAGGCGCTCATAGCGCCTATTATTTCTTATTTAGGATTTTTGAATTCTTGTACCCCCGCAAAAATTTACATGCAGTGTTGCTCCAAGTGTTTTAAAATCATATAAGCAATTTACGAAATCTAAAATTTTGGACAGGATAAATTTCCTAATTGGATTCAAAAAAACGTAAAATATGGAGCGGAAAACTAATTTCAAATCGATTCTTCCCCACTCTACCCCAGATCAACAGATGCAAGTGCAAAAAAATATTTTGCAACCTAATATATATAGAAGATAGAATCTTTATTCGTCACCAATAATCTAAAAAGTTTTATTGATAATTATAATTCATTCATATTTTAAACTTAAGGTATTTTTCAAAAGTTAAACATTATTTCAATGGGCTCCTCAGAATCTTCAATTAATAAAGAAGTGGGAAGCACACTTTCAGACATTCAAAACGAGTCTAAAAGTGTAGGGGAGAGAGGTCGTTCATATTTTGGAGCTCGAGGACCAAAATTGCACAAACTTGTAGCTATTTCTGCGAGTGTCTCCTTTATGCTTTTTGGGTACGACCAAGGGGTTATGAGTTCTTTGCTTACATTACCTACTTTTTTGGAAACATTTCCAGAAATTGATGCAGTTCACGACAAGTCTAAATCTACCCTTCAAGGAGCAACAGTAGCTATTTATGAGATTGGGTGTATGTTTGGTGCACTTTTCGCAATGGTATGGGGTGATAATTTTGGTAGAAGAAAAATAATTTGGTCAGGTGCGTTCATTATGACTATTGGTGCTATAATACAATGTTCTTCATACAGTTTGGCACAATTTATTGTTGGAAGAGTGGTGACAGGTGTAGGTAATGGTTTCCAAACTGCCACTGTTCCAATGTGGCTATCAGAGTGTGCAAAACCAGAAAAAAGAGGAAAACTCCTTATGATTGCAGCTGCTTTAAATATATTAGGTGTTGCATCTTCTTATTGGATTGATTTTGGGTTCTATTTTGTAGATTCAAGTGCTTCTTGGAGATTTCCAATTGCTTTCCAAATCACTTTCGCTATTTTCATGATGAGTGTGATAATGCTTTTACCTGAATCTCCTAGATGGTTGATTAAAAGGAAAAAAATTGAAGAGGCCAAAAGCGTTTTCGCATCTCTTGATGATACCACCACTGACGATCCTTTGGTGCTTGCTAAGATTAAGGAAATTGAGGAACTTTCATTGAAAGAAGATAGAGGCTTTAGTTTAAAGGAACTCTGTTCTTTCGGTCCAAATAAACATTTTCATAGAGCAATGTTGTCAGTGTTTGGTCAAGTTATGCAGCAAGTTTGTGGTATAAATTTAATTACTTATTATGCGGGAACAATTTATGAAGATAATCTTGGCATGGACCCTATTCCTGCTAGAATTTTAGCTGCTTGTAATGGTACCGAATACTTTCTTGCTGCTTGTGTATCCTACTTTGTTATCGAAAGAGTAGGTAGAAGAAGATTAATGATCATTTGTGCCGCAGGCCAATGCGCTACAATGGCAATATTATGTGGAACTGCATGGGCTGGTGAAAAGGATATTACTGGAGGAGCCGTTGCAGCAGCAGTTTTCTTGTTTGTCTTCAACTCGTTTTTTGCCATTGGCTGGTTAGGTACTCCATGGCTCTATCCCGCCGAAATTGCACCATTGGAAATTAGAGCATCGGTCAATGGTTTGTCCACTGCTTTTAACTGGGCCTTTACTTTTCTTATTGTTATGATCACTCCTATTGCATTTGCCAACATCGGAGTTTACACTTACGCAGTTTTCGCAGGAATTAATTGTATTATGGTTCCAGCCGTTTGGATTTTCTATCCTGAGACTGCAGGTAAGTCTCTTGAAGAAATGGACATCATTTTTGAGCATTCTAATCCAAAGACTCCTTGGGACGTTGTTCAATTTTCCAAGAATTTTGAATCTCTTGGATTCCTGCAAACTGAAGTATTTTTAGAAAAGGTTACTGTAGAAATGAAGGAACACGCTCGTGATTGATTACAAGACTTTATACAATAATGAATTATAGTAATTTGAATAATATTTGTTTCCATATATGTAGTATAAAAGTATATAAACATTGTTTAGTTGAAACTTATATAATATAGCTTTTAATTGTATTCGCTTGCCCCAGATATAAATTAAAAAAAAAGAGTTGCAGCAATTGCGAATTTTATATTATATAAGTTTTAAAGTTTGCAACTTGATGCGACATATTTATTCCGCGAGATTACTTAATACTTTTTGTAAAATATAACAAATAATTGTAGATCTGAATAATTCAATATAAAAAATTTCCACGATCAAGCTATCTAATTTATACAAATTATTAACGTGGGTACATACTAAGCAAAAAAAAAAATACTTTAAAGTTTAAACTGCACACCAACCACCATCTATAATAATATCAGCCGCTGTAGTATAAGTACTGGCATCTGATGCCAAATACAAATAGGCACCAATCAACTCACGTGGCAAACCCTCTCTGCCCATAGGTACTGTAGTCCACCATCTCTTTCTGGTACTTTGTGGTAAATGATCATTTATACCAGAATCAACGTAACCAGGTGAAACTGAATTAACTCTAGCAAAATCAATAAATTCAATAGCAAGAGATTTTGCAAGATGAATAGCAGCTGCTTTAGACGTATTATAGGCAGCTTGATGAACTGGTACATTTACTATATGACCCGACATCGATCCCGTTATAATAAATGAGCCTTTATTGTTGATAGATCTTTTGGAAAAAAGTTTACCCACACTTTTAGCACAATAGTAAATTCCGTTTAAATTAATATTCATTACTTTGAGCCAATTTTTATCATCCGCATTCTGCTCATTAATGATTGTACCAACATTTATATTTATGCCAGCGTTAGCTACAAATATATCGATGTCACCAAAATCGGTTGCAATTTTTTGAACTGTTTGTTCAACTAAGTCTGAATCCGTAACGTCACAATTGTAAGCTTTAGCTTTAACGTTGTATAATTTTTGTAATTTTTCTGCAACAGGTGTCGCATCAAACCTATCCCATATTGCAATATCAGCACCGGCCTGCGCATATGCTTCACAAACAGCGTAACCAATACCTCTACCACCTCCCGTAACAGCTGCAACTTTACCTTTTAAACTAAAAAGATCTAACACATTTGGAGCAAGTTGAGGGTTAGGTGTTGGAAGACTCTTATCGCTTTCCAATAAATAATGAGTATCAGAGACGTTTTCTTGAAAAGATTTGATGGTCATTAAGACTAAGAATAAATTAAAAAAAAGTAAACACAAATCAAAGTATTAAAAATAAACAAGATCTTACAAAGTATATATATTATTTGCAATAAACTTTAAAATAGCTCATCAAATTTAAAGGCGTTTGTGTATAGTCAATGAAAAGAAAGCCATGATGATGAATACCTTTACAATTAAGCGCTTACTGATTCCAAGTTTGTATTTTTTAATGTATTCGTATTTTTCAAATTTACAGTAGATTATCAGGCCAACAAATTTTAATTTTCCTCTGGATAATTTTCCTAATTTTGAAAGATATTAAATCTCTTAATATGCATTCTGCTTAAAAAAGTAATAATCAAAATTAGACGAGAAAATAGCGTAAAAGGGATCCGGGGTACGCATTTGATGGCGCGCTAATTTTTACTTAATGTAGACAAATTATCAAAACCTTTGCAACCTGCGTTTTGCAACAACACAACTTTGAAAAATTATACACAATTTTAAGCTTTGTACTTGAAAATTTAATTATAGTCATATCATTCATAAAAAAAAGTCTTCAAAGGCGCTTATTTTGGCTTACATTGTGTTGAAGATCAAGGCGGCTTATTGTACATTAAATATACTCTGTATATTTGATAATTTAAATTTGATTTTATTCACTTATATATATACATCTGTTTCTGCAATTAGTTTCTGAAAAAAACAAGAAAACAAAAATCAAATAATTTGGGAATGACTACAGAAATTCATGACTTGACTCTTAAGTCTATTAGAGTCTTAATTGCTGATTTAGTTCAACAGTTCAATGGGGGGCACCCAGGTGGAGCAATGGGGATGGCTGCAATTGGTATTGCCCTTTGGAAATACCTGTTAAAATACAACCCTAAAAATTCAAATTGGTTTAATCGTGACCGATTTGTGCTTTCCAATGGTCATACTTGCCTCTTCCAATATATTTTTCTTCATTTGTCTGGATACGAATCTTTCTCGATGGATCAATTGAAAAAATACCATTCATCTGAAATCTCTCAATGTGCTGGTCATCCAGAAATTGAGTATGAAGGTATAGAGGTCACTACTGGTCCTTTGGGTCAAGGTTTGGCCAATGCTATTGGTATGGCTATAGCCTCAAAAAATTTGGCTGCAACTTATAACAAGCCAGGCCATGATATAATTGATAACAACATCTTTTGTATGGTAGGTGATGCTTGTCTTCAAGAGGGGGTTGGTTTGGAAGCAATTTCTTTAGCTGGTCATTTAGGCTTGGACAACTTGATTGTAATATACGATAATAACCAAATTACATGCGATGGATCTGTTGATTTGACAAACTCTGAAAGTATAAATGCTAAATTTAAGGCTCAAAACTGGCACGTCATCGATGTGCAAAATGGGTGCTTTGATATTGAAAGCATTCAAGGTGCCATTGAAAATGCCAAGAAAATAAACCATAAGCCAGTATTGATCAATGTTAGAACTATCATTGGCGTTGGGACAGTTGTGGCAAATAATGCCAAGGCACATGGTGCAGCTTATGGCTCTGATGAAGTTAAAAGATATAAAATTGCAAATGGCTTTGACCCTAACACATTTTCCGAAATTCCGGAACAAGTCTACAAATTTTTTAGAGATGGTGAAAAAGGCTCTATTTTGAAAGGTCAATTAGCAGAAAAGGAGTGGGAACTGAAATTACTAAATTATAAAGAAGATTATCCTGATTTATATAATGAATTATTAACAAGAATAAAAGGTGATCTACCTGAAAATTGGAAAGATCATATTTCGAAAACACTTCCTTTAATCGAGACGCCTTCAAGAATGGCTTCCGGTTTAACTTTCACCCCAATTGCTGCAAAATATAGACAATTTTTGGTTGGAACAGCGGACTTATCTCCTTCAGTCAATTTACTATGGCCCGACAAAAAAGATTTTCAAAATCCATTGGTTAAAACTACATGTGGAATAAATGGGGATTACTCTGGTCGTTATATTCACTATGGTGTAAGAGAACACGCAATGTGTGCAATTGCCAATGGTATTGCTGCATATTCACCTGGAACTTTCATTCCTGTTACTTCTTCTTTTTTCATGTTCTACCTTTATTCTGCACCAGCAGTTCGAATGAGTGCTTTGCAACACTTGCAAACAATTCATGTTGCAACGCATGACTCAATCGGTACAGGAGAAGATGGTCCAACGCATCAACCTATTGCCTTAGCTTCGTTTTACAGATCTCTTCCCAATACGCAATATATTAGGCCTGCTGATAATGAAGAGGTTGCTGGTGCTTGGGAAGTTGCAATTGAAAGCAAAAAATGCCCTACTATTCTTTCTTTATCTCGACAAAAGCTTAAACAGTTCCCTGGCCTTACTGATCGTAACAAAGTTAAATTTGGAGCCTATATATTAAAAGATTTCAAGTTAACCGATGATCCAAAATTACAGATTATTGCAGTAGGTGCTGAAGCTCAATTTGCAATAGATGCAGCCGAAATTTTACTTGCTTCAGGCTATAATATTAGATTGATTTCATTCCCTTGTCATAATATCTTCCAAGCCCAACCTAAAGAGTATAAAAGGTCAGTTCTTGATCCTAAAGTAATAACTATTTCCGTTGAGGCATTTGCCTCAACCGGTTGGGAACGTTATGCTAACGCTGGATTTCATCTCAACCAATTTGGCATTTCTTTACCTGGTGAAAAGTGCTACGAGCATTATGGATTCTCAGGTGAAAATATAGCAAACAAAATAAAGAAATATTTAGCTGAATTGAAAATCGACCCTCTCTTACAATATGAGTTCCAAGAGTTAAATCCTCAAGTTTAGCTTCAAATAAATTTAATAAATTCATTCATGTAAAGAAATTACTAGTAGCTTATAAATAATCATTCCAATAATTTTTTAAATCGTTGATTCTATATTCACATGACCATCCAGTTATGTTTTCAATTTCTCTCAACAAGTCAATTATGTGTTTATGTTCAGCTTTACTAGTGAGAACTTTCCCTGCAATATATATTGGTTGAATTGCATTCGTCAAGCATCCATGGTCTCTTAAATTCACTAGTGATATACCTATTATTCTTTTAGCATGCCATGCATCACTCAGATGATTTTTGTATAGCAGTTTCTCACTTGTGGCCTTCATTCTCTTTAATACTCTTGGCTTGTTGGAGTTCATCAAAATCATGACCATATGGTACATCTGATTACCCAGAATACCTGGTCCATTACTAAATAAAAGCTTTGGAAATTCATCATTCTCTGACTGAGAAACAACCGGCTTTAAAGCAATGGGTCGATTCATGTACCATTCCAACAATTCCTCATAAAGGCTTGTGAATAGCTGTTCATATAAATTAGTATCCATTTGTTCTACTGTTAAGTTCACTGCTCTTGCAGCTAAAAACACAATGTAATTACTATACATATCAAAATCTTGAGTTGAACTCAGTAGAAAACGTTCCTTATATTTGGCAGCCACATACTGATCATTATCATTATCATTATCTTCACCTAAGCTCGCATCACACCACTTACGTAATGGTATCAATGTAGGTTGCTTATTAATTATTGCATTACAAATATCCATTCTCAGAAAGCACCAGAATAGTGATTTTTCTAACGACTCACTAAATCCATGAATATTGGAAGCCATAAGTAATGTGGCACAACCTTGTAAATGTCTTCTCCAATTTAAAGGAGAAGATGTCATCATTTCTAAAACGCATAATATAATACAAGACGCCACAACTTCTATATCGAAATTACTCTTCACTAATGGAACTAAGTAATAAAGTGCTCTTTGATAAAAATGATAAGTTAAATCTTCCTCTTGCGTCAATTTTGTCCTCCTACGCTGATGTGAAGCAATGGCAAGTATTGAATAGTAGAGAGGCAAACAATTACGTGATAAAGTCAGGAAAACCGTGGTGAAGTGTTTCTTATTGTCAAACATGTCTAGCCACAAGGCTATTTCCTCAACAAAAGTTCTAAACAACTCAAAATCCCGTGAATCAAGTTTTATTTCATCAACAAGATTACCTGAGTTGATAAATTTCCCATCGCTTGAATGATATAACTTAGAAACTGTAAGGCTACTTTGAGGCGTCCCGTTATCTTGCAATTCAGTCAAGTTCGTCACACTTACGCCGGTGATGGCTTTAGGCTGGTTCTCTGAAGATAGTGAAGGCAGAATGCCTGAATTCCCATTGATAAAATCTTCAAAGTACGTATTTGCATCAGCAACATTATCTAAGCCTACGGGCATTTCAATTGCACACAGTGACCCTCTAGATGCGGCATTCAAAAACATAAAATCGTGAAGTGTGTTATGTAGATATGTTCTTTCCATGTTTTCATCCTCCATTTCTTTTTGGTAAAGTTTATCATTGCTTTTGGCTTTATGCTTCTTGCTTTGGTATTGGGATTCCAGTTCGTCTTTCATGGTACTTGATTCGTAAGTGCTCTTTTTCCTTAAATTCACTTGTTCTTCATGTATCAGTTTCCCAAGAGAAGCTGATATTTTAGGTTCTTCTTCAATAGTAGTATTTTTACTAACTTTGCGAATACACTCATGATCAACCGTTGGTAAAACTTTAAATGATAATTTAGGCGACAATCCACTTTCAAAATTTGTAGTTGACTGATTATAAGAAGAAGAATTTGCAAGCTTTGTATTATAAACACCTGAATCATGTGGACTGTTTCCATTAAAATCACTTGAAGCGTTATCATTTGTATCCAATATCTTTTGGTTATTCAAGATCTTTGTTTCCAATTGTACAACTCTATTCCTTATGGTAGTATTAAAATTTAAGTTGCCATCAGTGTAAAGCTCAAATGTCAAATCGTTGCCAACTATCGGCTTATCTATCTTTTTCCCAGTTTGCAATACCGATTGTTGATTATTTATCAGTTGGAAATCCTTAACACTCTTGATGTTTTTATCTATAAACGAATTAGCAGCCACGAAAGTGGGCCATTCACATATTGAATTGGTTTTAGAACAAAGGGTGCAAACGGGTTGCACTTCGTCACATTTTTTCCTTTTTCTACGACAAACCAAACATCCTGTTTTAGAACGTGCCATATATTTCTACTTCTTCCCCCACTAATGATAAAAAATTACCAAGAAAAGTCATATTTTGTTTAATACATTTATTGAAATTGTGCAGGTCTAAGTGTCAGCTCTATTCAAGCCTCCAACGGTTCAATTTTCGGAATTTCTTAGCATTTGTTTTAGTCTTTCTTGTGCATTTTAACCCTTCACATTCACATATTAATTATTTTTCCCCACATATATAGTTTATCAAACAAATTTTATTTATCTATTTATTAGAATACATCCTTACACCAAATTATCGCTTCATGGTTGCAAAAACTCACTTTTTATCCTATTTTAAACATCATCTATGTTTTTATCAGAAACACTTATTAGCCCAGAAACAAACTCTACTTATACTCAGCTCTTCTAATTAACAATGGAAATATACCTCTCCATTGGAACTGGGCTTATAAAACCTTTTTAATTCTTCATCATTCAAGGGGGAAACTTTGATCAAAACTTAATAGTTGGATTCAAAACTCTTATAGTTAAAAGTTTTAGAAACCATAATTAAACCCTTAATTAAAACTCCAATTAAGTGGGAATTCAGCTGATGAGTATCCATGCTTGTTGTTAATATTTTTTTTTTTTTTAAAAACTTCATTATCAAACTTTAACCCTATAATCAATTAATTATTAGCTTCTAATTGATCGACTTCCTTGTTAGCATAATTTCTAAACTTACTTTTAGGACAAAATGGCTGTAATCCAAGTTTATTGACAGCAGGCTTGATCTTAAACCCTTTTCAAAAAAGATTTTTATCAACTTGGTAAGCAGCATACTTGGGAACTTCAACACTTTGCATTTTGCTGCATTAACAGCTTGTTGTAATGGCTACCGTTCACCTAATCTTTCTATCTTTGTGACATTAGAAGCATATTTAAAATATAAATCAATGTATCCAAGCTTAGAATTCAACTTAATCAATCCATTCATTATCTTATTAGCTGCTATAATACCTTTATTATTCAGCTAAAGTACAGTGGTGAAATAGATATCCATTCATTTAACTTAAGGATAAACATCCTAAAAATTTAAAATATCAAAAATGCAGTGTGCTTTTTTTTTTGCATTTTGTAAATAAAGTAACTGAGTCAATTTTACCGTATCCAGCTTCCAATGCACTATATGTTGCTTCTTTGGCTTGTCCAGAATCAAAACTTAAAGAAAAGGTTGTTTAATAAGTTTTATTGCTGTTACTATTAAATCAAAAGTATGAATATCTAAGTTAAACTGTATGTTACAGGTTTTTTATTTTTCATTTTTTTTCAAAGATACTTGTAAGCCGTTCAAACCAAATAAACCAAACTATCACAAAAAGCTAAAGATACGTATACTTAATATCAAATTAAGTGTGCTTTTCGTAGTAAAAGCTATGCATTCCCATAAGCCTGTGTAATCAGTTGATTATTGTAATGTTAATTAATGCCCACTTTGAACTTGGACATACGTTACTCTACACTTCGAACTATTCCGATGTTTTATAATTTACTACCTAATCTATCTAATGATGTTCGTCAGCTGGTTCTTCAAAGACAAACCAGTCTTCTTCTGAAGCAACGCTAGTGGAAGTACCGTTAGATTCGGTTTCAACTTCAGCAGCATCATATTGTTGTAAAGCGTCAGCAGAAATTTCAGCTTCTGGAATAGATGGCTTGCTTGGTAATTGGAAAGCCTTGACAGATCCTGCAGCGTCCTTTTCAGAGAAAGGAGTTGGCTTGAAAGCTTGAATTTGAGAGACGTAAAGCTCAGAGATCAAGTTGGATCTTGGAGCAGTGACGCTAATGAAACGTCTAGAGACGATACGCTAAAGTTAGTATAACCGGAATTCACATTAAAATTTCAAGTTTTGGCAAATATCAGATTAAAAATGGGGGGTTCGAGAGTTGGGCAAAGTACGTAAATGTGATATAACTAACAAAGGTAAACATGGACAACAAGTATTTTGCAAATGGGACAAGAGAATTCTTGTTATTAAAAAAGATATAGATTCAAAAGTTGAGTTTCCTTAAGTGATTGACCGAAAAACAAAATAGACAAGTCTAATTATCTCAAATATCACCTCCTAAAATAATCAAACATAGTTTTCATAATGTTCAATAGCACTGATTGGTGTTTATTTGTCAATCCCATTATTAGATTTTTTGAAACATGAATCTTAACGCTAGTCACAAAGGGAAACGACAACATATAATATTAACAGAGCCACTGTACAATCAGTTGCGGATACTCCGAACAAGTTTTTTTTTTCACAATAACAAGTGTGTCCTTTCGTCCCAAATCCTATACTTTACTTTGTTTCACTTGTCGTTGTAAACTTGATGCCCAAACTTAAACCAACACAATTACACAAGCAAACTTGCTTTGTTCTACTATGTCCCCAACAAAGCTTCATATTCCTCTTTTTATCTAATCCACATCCAATATATTAAGAGTCGTTTTTTCATGCTTGTGGACGCTGAAAGCGCTTTCATAATCCCCCCACTTTTCGTCCAATTATTGCTCGTTTACGCTCGTTTGAAAGCTTCAATCGCATAGCAAATGATCATTGTGTCTTTTCAGATGCACCAAGACTCTTCAAATACCCTATAAAAGACTTATACATACTGCTGATTGTCTGAACATTGTGTCTTCTTGAATAACAATTTACAAAATAGATTTTACGGAAAAGTCGCAACAGCGCTGCTATTTGATTGGATAGGATTCAAAAATCATTTCTATGTGCACGCCATTAGGGTGTGAAAGACTTTTTTAGAGTGCAAGAAAACCAAAAAACTAAAAAACCAAAAAGAGAGAAAAAAAAAACTATAAACCATAAACCAAAAAGCCAAAAAAAAAAACCCTTTAGAAATATAATTATCTGCACTCCCTCGAACAGACTTCACTAGTTCATCAGCTATCTCTTTGAAATTCCAGATATAAATCCATCCCAAAGCCTTCAAGCCCTTGAGCCATGCCGAAGTTTTATTGCGAGTATTGCAAGACGCTGCTTATGCACGACACGTTCTCTGTGCGGAAATCTCATCTTATGGGTAAAAATCACATCAAAAACTATTGTGATTATTATGAGAAAAAGGCTAAAAGCACTGGGAAATGGTCACCTCTGGACCTCCCCTATGAGGTGAATATATCGCAGCTAAACTTTGGGGCCCCAGGATCCTCTACTGCATCAAACGAGTTCCCATACGAGTTCTTTGAAGGGTCTTTTCTCCCTCCGCCACCGAGAATATCAACCATGTCAGCTCCTCAAACTGTTTATAACCGAGAAGCAGACAAAAAGAACATAAAGAAATGGTCCACGGACCAAAATAACGAAATTCATGAATAAATACGTAAAATATCACATCAAAATGGGAGGCTCAAAGGTCTATTTATGTACATTATATAGTTCAAGTTTTAAGATTAGCATACAAATAAATAATTTTTAATATCATGTATTCAACTATACAATCAACTGCATGAGAAGATGTGAAAACCAAGAAGGCTTACAAATCAGCATCTTCTTCATCTGGCAATGGTAAAGCAGTGGCTTGTTCCATTTCTTGTTGATATTTTTGCATCAAGTCGGCATCAACTTGAACTTCTGGTGGAAGTAAAGCTGGTGCTTCAACGAATTCCAATTGTGGGTTACCAACTAACTTTCTGGCTAACCATAAGAATGGCTTTTCAAAGTTGTAGTTAGACTTGGCAGAAATATCGTAGTATTGCAAGTTCTTCTTTCTGTGGAAAGTAATGGTCTTAGCCTTGACCTTTCTTTCCTTAACATCAACCTTGTTACCACAAAGGACAATTGGAATGTTTTCACAAACTCTAACTAAATCTCTGTGCCAGTTTGGAACATTCTTGTAGGTAATTCTAGAGGTAACATCGAACATAATGATACCACATTGACCGTTGATATAGTAACCATCTCTTAATCCACCGAATTTTTCTTGACCTGCAGTATCCCAGACATCGAACTTTAATTCACCAAAGTTAGTGTGGAAATTCAATGGATGAACTTCAACACCAAGAGTGGCAATGTACTTCTTTTCGAATTCACCAGTTAAATGTCTCTTAACGAAAGTAGTCTAATTTGTTAGTATACTATTTCAATACCAGAAATCAATCAAATAATTATCACGATTGATTGTTTGGGAATTAAAATAAAAAGAAAAGGAAGAAACGTATTCTTTCCTATTCCTTTTTTTTTTCTTCTATAGCTGACTCTTTTGATTTCAACTAGATGATAGATTCGATCCTTGGATATTTACTTGAGTGGGAAGTTATCTAGACTTTAAAAGAAGATTTCAAGTCCGCTGCAATCAAGGGGAGTAATCATGATTTCTCAAGTATGTCACCAGCGTAATACCAGTGTAATAAAGATCGTCCCTCTTCAAATTAAAAAAGCATATCAATCAATCTGTTCTCTTAACGTAAAACTTATAATTAATACACAACTTTGGTTTGATTCACTGATTTTGCATAATTACGCCATCTCCAATCAAATATAGAGATGATTGCTGTGAGTGCTAAAATCACTCAATCATTCTTTGAAAGAACTAATCAATAGTCTGATTTATCAATTTCCAACCCCCCTTGTATATCTAAATAGAAACCATACTATACTATTCCAATAAAAAGTACCCTCGCTTCAAAATACAAACTCAGTTAGCTTGCGCCCTAGCATCGCAAATCATCAATCAATCAATCAATCAATCAATCAATCAATCAATTTAAAGGACTTTGATCGTCTAGGGATCTGAAAAGCTTTAGATTTACAGCCTAAATATTAACTTCCAAGTGTTAACAGCACGGGAATCCACTTTAAACATTTCCTTGATATTTCCAAATCCTTGCCAAAAGGGTTTTATTTCTGAACATCGGCAAAACTCCCGAAATCCGGTGCAAAAAACTCCATGGATTCTAATCTATACATCATAATCAACAGTCTTCTGCTTACATACCTTACCAGTCCCACCGTCACCGACAAGGACAAGCTTAAAAGTTGGAACTTCTTGAGCCATATTTAGTTAATTTGATGTTTTTTTTTTTTACAAAGCAAATGCTTTAATATGAAAAATTTTGTCGGAAGGTAGACTTCCTGATTGGGCACCATATATGCCAGCGATGAGAAGATCAAAGAAAACGATGGAAATGAGAAGAACCAAAAAAAAAAAAGAAAACTGTCCTTAATAGAAGGACGGTTTGCATACAATCACAATCCAAACCCATAACAGGTGCTCACCCAAGATTTGCAAATTTCCATTCATCGTGTAATTGAAATACTGTATATATGAATATTCTTTATGGGATTATACTGATCTTTGCTAAAATAATAATCTTACAACATACGAAATATTTGAGGGACTATAAATGGTGCTTATGCAGTAGATAACTTGTAAAAATGTCATAACCATAGAATATGAGAATGCTAGGAATGATTTGTAGTTTCAAATCCTCATTTAACCAGACATGTTCGACGTTGTCAAGTAGTGGGAGCAAACCTCGAAGGAGTATGGTTAGTTATAGACTAGTTAATGAAATTTGGCATTATGTAACACTTGAATTTTTAAAAAAAAATAAAAATAAAAAATACAAACGAAAAACAGCAAATTAACACCTTAAGAGTTGAAGCGCTATAGATTCTGCAAGAGTAAAATCAATATACATCGTCTATATCAAGCAAGCAATATAATCGATAAAAAAAAATACGCAATACTTGAATATTAAGTGTGTAAAATGAAGTAAATTATATAAATTTATTAAAAAAAAACACAAGAAAAAAACACGTTCAACAAACAATATTTAAACTTTAAACTCTAATTGAAGTGGATCAGACTCGATCAATCTTTTTTAAGCCGGCCAAGCTAGTTCTATGATTTCTTGGACTGAAAATCAATGAAAATTTTTTTAGTAAAAATATATTGCAACCGGAAATTTATCTTTGCGATTACAATTGATTCAACACAAGAATCCAATCTTTCCGATCCAAGTTTAGATCAAAAAATAATAAATGAAGTTTTGATACATTCTCTTAATTTAATAAAATTAAAGTTTTTTGAAACCAAAATGACTTATAAATTTAATTTCTGTTAATATTTGTCTCGTTAGAACGGTTAGCTACTAATTAATTTCTAATTAGTATAGCGTATAGCTTAACTAGTGCAATTTCATGCCCTTTTTTTTAACCGGTTTTAGAACTTTTTTCTCTTTTTCCTTTTTTTTTTTTTTCAAAAACAAAAATGATTTTTGTTTTTGATTTCTTTATTTACTCTTGCATAATAAACTATTAAAATCGACTATATTGGATATGGTAAAAAGTACCATAAGTATAATTGTATAATTGAAAAACCTATTCGTTTTATTGTATTTATGCATTTATATTAGATACATAGATGCAAAATACAAGTAGTAAACCATCACAGTAAAAGATTGGGCCATGACCTGAACAGATAACATATAAACAAGTTAAGAATTTTAAGCTCTTAATTCATGATTAAACGTATCAAGTCGTAAATAAATAGTAAATAATAAAATGAATCGTAATTGAACTAAATCATATATTTCGTAATTTAATTAATGATTTTCAAAATTAAAAAAACAAACCAAAAAAAAAACAAAAAAACAAAGAAAAAGAGAACCAAATAAAAAGAACAATAAGAAAAAGAAGAATAGAAGAAAAGAAGAAAAGAAGAAAAGAAGTAAGGAAGAATATACAAAAAATAAATACCAAACTAACCAACAAAATACGATCAAGTTTATACTAATCGAGATTGAACAACAAGACTAAATATAGAAATTTGTCAAACACCGCCGAAAAATATAATGCTTTAACTTTATCTATATATTTTTAATAAATATTACTATTGAATAAAGTATTTTTTGGATCATAGTAGATTTAAAGTTATAAGGAACCAGAAATAATATATTGCTTAAAATTACATGAATGGGCAAGGGGAAAGGTAAACAAGGAAGTTTTTGTAAAACTAATTCATTACATTGTGAATGTTTCATCTTTCATTTTCGAAAATTTATGATCACCCAATACATTTGTTTTGTTCTGGCTATTCCTCTTATGTTTTTAGTTGGCGCTTAATTGATATTTCATTTTATTTTATTACATTTTATTAAATTTTAATTTTACTTCATTTACCTTGTTTCGTGATATTTTATTACTCTTTATTTTGTTGTATAAGTTATTTTTCAAAGTAATTATCCATTAGTGGAAATTTTTAAGGTGACTGTTAAAAAATATCAGATATAAGTGTTAACCTGGATTTATCATCGAAGCAAACTAACCTATTTGTTGTTTTAAATTGGTATTAAAATTACTCATTCTTAAAAAAAAAATTAAAAACTGTTAATCTAATCTTAAAATAGAATTTCAAAATACCAAACTGATAAAAAAGAAAATTAATCAATAAAATAATTAATTAAATTGAGATGCAAGGAAATACCACAAAGTCGATGTAAAGAAATGTATGCAGTTTTACTATGATTAAAAACACCCCATACATACATTTACACTTCCTTTATTTTTAGCATTATGCTATTAAAGGGTAAATACTAAATGAAGTGGGCAAAAAAACAGAGCGATTTATATCTATCTATCTATATATACATATATATATTATTTTTTTCTATCACCATGTGTATACAAACATTCAAACAATAATTCTAAGATTTTTTTTTAAAAAAAAGGGGGTTTGGGGACTTTAGCCTATTGATAATTGATCCCTATACATTGAAATCTCTTTCTCTAACCTTATTATTGTAGTCGATTTAAGTACTTATAAAAATAAATAAATATATATATAAATAAATCTACACACATAAACATCTATGAACTGTACTTAATTACACATTAAAATATATCAGTACTCATATCTCTCTCTTTTTGTATATAAATATACTTACATATTCTACGTATATTTACCCAAATCAATTTGCTCCTCTCATATCCCCTTGTTTAAGCACTTTTTTTACACTACATTTCCTGCACGCTCTAATTATTCGTGTTTTATTTATTTAATTTTTTTTTTTTTTTTGAAATTTCATATTAGAAAAAGTAAATCCAACTGCCTAGCTTGTAAAGAATCAACACCTCAAAAATCTCTCAATTCATTCTTTAGGCAATGTACCCGCAGTCTCATCCATACTACTACCAACGGACGGGTTCTCTGCCTATGTTTCATGACTCACCTGCCCCTGAACCGGCTCCCTTTGATTTAAGCATATTCCCCGTTCCTTACCATCCACAGTCCCATATGCATTCGCACCCACAAACACCGACAGGTGGCTTTTACCAACCACCAGCATCGTACGGAACGAATCTAGGGCTAGCAGAACATAGTAGCAACGAATTCCCAAGAACAGTGATATTGAGGGGATTGAAAAGTGATTTGACTGTCAATGAAGTGTTGAATTTTATTGATTTTGGCCCAATTGAATATGTGGTGTTGAAGAGACAACCTCAAGGTACACGAGGCGGCCTAAAACCACGTTCGACTAAATCGAATCTGGGAATTAGCCGCTCAAGTCTTAGCGATGAAGTTCCAAAGGAAGATGACCTCTCTAAGACCAGTGTTTCTCCCAAGGGAACAGAAGCCCAACCTATAAAACCACAGCAAGGTTTATTGGGGGAATCAGAAACATCAACCAATCTTAAGATTGAAAAAACAGAGGAACCATTGGATCTGTCTGCTCAAACTCCTGCAGATGCTGTTTGCTATATTGCCTTTTTGAATCCTCAAATCTGTGCAAATTTTTATGTTAAATATAAAGCTAAAAACAATTTGCGCCAACTTAGAGATAAGTTAGGTTCTGAATATCTAAAGATTAGTCTTAATGAACTGGGTAGACCGGATTTTATAAAATTCAAAACTCAAAACTATATCCTAGATCATGGTGCTACTCGTTGCTTAGAGATCGAGGTGAAAGATGACCTGAACCTTCAAGAAAAATGTGCAAAATTTGGAGAAGTTGAATTATTTCAGTCTTTTGATTGTAAAAAATCTTCCGCAGAATGTACTAAGGATGCAAATGAGCTGGGAACTGAACAGATTGATCCCATTACTACTTCTTCTAAATTTGTCATCCACTTCACCTCAATTGATCTGGCAATTAGATGCTTTGAACATTTACCTAAATCATTTGGTCAATCTGAAATAAAAATTAGATTCCAAAATGACCGGTGCGATAGAAACTCTTTAGAAACCATAATACCTGGTGGAGGAATGGTACCTCTATCACCGGCTTCGTCACACCGTAGCCTTTCGTCTGTTAGTGTTGGAGTTGGTGGAGCAAGAAGAAATTCAAATTCTGCAAACGTGAATTATACTATGAAACCAAATACAGCAAATTCTTTAGAAACTTGTTGCTCTAATGGGCAGCAACATAACTCCCATCAATTTTTGCCAGATGAAAGTATCATCAATATTCCTGAAGATGACAGCCTTGGACTGGAAAATAGTGAAGTTCTTAGTAATTATCTTTTAGAAAATGATCTGTTTAATAGTCAGCAACATCCTGGTTCAGCATATTCCGGAAGCTACAATCATGGCCAATTTTACCACCAACACCACCCGTCTCATATGCCAGGCCAGCATCCATTACAGCCTGTTCTCTCCCATAGATCATTATCAACAGTAACAAGTGGTCATCAGCCCAACAGTGTTTATTCCCCATCTTTACATACTGCGGAATACATGGGTATTCCGCAAAGTCCATATATGATGGGTCCACCCATGATGTCGTATTATCCACCCCCAGATAATTCAGCTGGCAATAGAACAATTTATTTGGGTAATATTCATCCTAATACAACTGTCGAAGAAATTGCTAATAATGTAAGAGCTGGAGGTTTAGTACAACAAATTAAATATTTCCAGGAAAAAAGAGTTTGCTTCATTACATTTATTGATCCTAGTATTGCCCTTAAATTTTATTTAAATCATCAAGTTTTGCATCAATTGGTTATACATGGCTGTGATATTACTGTTGGCTGGGCGAAACAACACTCTGGACCTTTAAATCGTGATATATCGTTGGCAGTTAGCGCTGGTGCTTCAAGAAATGTATATATTGGTATTAAGCCACCAAAAGACGACCTGGAACCTAAATTAGTGCTCCCCTCAGAGGAAGAAATGAGATCAGATTTTTCCAAATTTGGAGAGTTGGAACAAATTAACTTCTATCACAATAGAGATTGTGGGTTCTTAAATTTCTTAAACATTGCAGACGCTATTAAGCTTGTCGATGCTTTTAACATGAAAAATGTGGACAGAATTAATAAGATAGTTGGAGATAATGGTGAATTCTATGAAAAATACAATATTTTTAAAATAAATTTTGCTAAAGACAGATGTGGGAATCCACCAAAATTCAACATAAAGAAAAAACCTCCAAGAAGCTCAAAATCCTATAGAGAAGAAGATTTATATGAAGTTGATATCGTGAATGAATTAAGAGAACATTCTAGATTGGAGGAAGAGTTAAGATCTAGTCAAGACCTGTCACAAGATCATATCAATGAAGAAGCAGCAATGGTCTTTGGAATTATTAGTGGAACAAAATGTGGCGATCAACCCGATAATTCGGAAAGTACTGAAATAGGATTAGGTTTTGTCGCAAATGAAAAGGAGGAAAAGGATGATGATAAAGCTAACACTGGAAACCCGGAAACTAAACTGAATGATAAAAATCAATCAATTAATAGTGAAACTACTGATATTAATTTGGAACAAAAAACAACTGAAAAATCTAGCCAAAAGGAAAAGCAGTTGGATAAACATCAAGTTAAAGAGTCTGAAATAAGTAAGATAAAGAAAGAACAAGCAAAAGAGAAGGAGGGAAAAGAGAAAGAACAAGGAAAAGAAAAAGAACACGAAAAATCTAACGAAGAAGAAGATGAAGAAGAGGACGAAGAAGAAGAAGAAGAAGAAGAAGAAGATGATGATGAAGAAGAAGATGAAGTTTCTATTATTATTGATTCCGAGAATAGTGAAAAACCTCCTTTACAAAAGTCTGAAACAAGACAATCTTCAAAATCTAGATCCGAAACTTACCGTAAAAAAGAATACCCAAGGAAAGCGTCCAACGCTTCCATTAACTCGGGCCATTCTGGATATTTTTACCCACCTCCTTCCCAAAATGGCTTCCAAGGACATTCGCCTTATATACATCAACAGCAAATGTATTACATGCCTAGCCACAGAGGACCTTCTACCCCTGCGCGTATGAATGGATTTGGTTACCCAGTTCCTCAAGCAGGAGCTGCATCTCCTATTCTTACAGGTGCACCATATATGGGATATCCACCACCACCTCCACTTCTAGGCCAAGGCTCATTCAAAGGAATCTATAGCTCATCCGGCTCACAAGTAATGGCTCAATATTTGGCACAAGCTCAACATGATAATATGATGTATGCAAACAGTGTTTACAACCATGAACCGTTAAGTGAAGAAGAGATTTATTATAGACAAAGAAAAAGGGGCTAGATTTGAATTCAGTTTCATACATACATATATATATATATAGTGACAAATTGCCATCAAGAATATTGAATCTGGTGCACGATGGTGCAAGTTGGCGCAATGCAATATCACGCATTGCGAAAATCATATATATTGTAACCTTTAACTAAACTAATGATTGCTTCTTAATACATTTAGTGGATGAAAGAAAAATATTGATCATATTATTGAATATAAAAATTGATGAACTTTTTGATGTTGCTTTTTTGTTTGAAAAAAAAAATAAAAAAAATTAAGACTATTACAAAATAATTTAAAAATGTTTATAGAAAATTGAAAGGATTAAGGATTATAAGGGTTTGTAAGTGATCACCTTTACTGATATATTTCTAACTTGCGACTCTAAAATCTAATTTTGAATCTGATTTGAATTTCCATTACCGGCATGTTTACATTACCAGTTAACATATTTGAAAGCTAAATAATATTCACGATTTCTACGTATTTTATATTAATAAGAATGTCTACATAAACTGAATTGAATTAATAGGCGTGACGCGGTTACATTTTTAGTTTCAGCATAATTTGAATAATTACCAATGGTTAACACTATACAGCAAAACCCCAATAAGTTTGTAAAAAAATAAATACCATATTTCAATCTTAAAGTTAGGATACCTAAAGTGCATGGAACTAAAAGTCATTTTAGTTCCGATTAAAACCCGTAGTTATATATATAGCTTAATATTTACATATATTATTTTATTGTAGAACTGCTTATTGTAGAACTGCGAGGGTTCCAAAAATCGCAGTAACAATAGAAATACCAATCCCTAATCTCAACAAACTTCTAAATTTCACTTCGTAGAGCTTATCATAAAACATTAAAGGCATGATAATACAAATAGTAAAACAAACAGCACTACCTAATAATGCCATCAAAATACCAAACAGAGAAATCACAAGGGACAACCCCAACAAAAATGTGCAATAACCAATTCTAATTATCAACCTTTTGAAGCTGTACGGTTTGGTATTGATAGTATCTATTTCAAAACCTTTTTCTAAAACGGAGAAAACAGGCCTAACTAATAATGGGGCTTTAACTATTGATAAAGTTCCCATCAATAATGCAATGATAAATGGAATCCAATTTTTGAAAAATTTACTACTGGAAGTATTTTGCAGCAATGCATCGAAACCAGTATTCATTAAATTCTTAGTGAAAGCATCTTTACAATTATCACCATACATCAAATATACCGACGAGGCAATAATGAAATTCATCAAAAAAGTAAACGAAAAACTGATATTGGCACATTTGTTGAATTTTTGAGGATGCCTCATATCTCTATATAACTCTGGAAATACAACGTGCCCTCCCCAAGGTGCCATATAAATACCAATGGAAAGTAAAAGTTCTCCTAAGCTTTGTGGCCATAAATGAGTTGGAGCAAAATTCCCAAGTAAACTGCCCGAATGTATTCCAACTGCGAAAACTATGAAAATAATTCCAGCCACACCAAAAATTCCAATCAAACTTGAAAAACTTAAAACCAGTAGAGGTAAAAATGAAGATATAAATATGGTGCAAACCATAATAGTTTTGAAAACAGGGCCTGATACTTTCCCATTACTCAATATTTCAAATGAATCTCCAAATAAGAGAATTAAAGATACTGTCGCACCGATAAGATCAGCAGAAAAAATAATGGTAATTACAAACTGAATTTTCTTACCAAAAGAAAATCTTGCCAAATCTCCGTAATTATGTAAATTCGAATTATCCTTTAAAATTCGAGCAATAATTTTCGCAGTGAAATTTGTAAGTATTGCCAGAACTAGAAAAAAAGTTGAACCGAATATCCATCCAGATAATTTAAGAGCATATGGTAAAGATAACATTCCAATTCCCATTAAGGTATTTACTGAATTGAATATTGTCTGTGGAGCGGTTGACCCAGATATTCTGGTAATTGAATTAGTTTGAGATCTCAAACTTTTCGGCAGATTTGTGCGAATAGGCTTTCTTGGACTATCTGACACATTGCCCGCAATTTGATTATCACCAGAACCGTAGTTTGAGTAGGAGCTATGATCTGAATCCTCATTAATAGCGGTATCACTACTATATTGATGAAGAAACGGAGAATCCGACCCCCTAAAGATATCTGAACCTCTATAGTTCTCTGCCAAAAGAGGCGTTGCACTGCTTTGACGCTCTTCATTGGTGATGTCTAATTCATCTTCCAACCGATGCTCTAAGTGCTCATTTACTCTTCGATACGACGATGCAAAATTACTAATTGAATTTGAACCTCCAATTTCCAAGAACGATCGACGACGCCCTTCTGGATTACTGGTGATCGGTTTTGGTAAAGACTGTTCTAAATCGTCTCCAATCGACATGTACGCTATCGGTTATTGCTGAACTCTGTGATTTCTTGAACAAGTACGATTAATTCACATTTCCAATTTTTCCCAAACGAACAAAAAAAAAAAAGAGCAGAAATTACTGTATGTTAATTGAATTTTTCTTGTTTATTTCTGTTTTTTCTTCTGTTTTCTTCTGTTTTTATCTTATTTTATTTTTTAAATAGTTTATTCTTGCATTTTTGTCCTTTCGCTACCTTTAATTTGCTACTTGGCCCAACTTTTCATAAGGTTTTTTTAAATTAGTGTACGCACCGCCTTATTGTTCTACCGAGATGCATAAATAATTAACACTGTATGGAAAACGGCGAAAAAAAAAAGAAAACTTTATAAATATTTATATATATAGATATAAAATACATGATTAAGTATATATATATATATATATATATATATATATATATTATGAATGATTACTTACTGCTATAAAATAAACAAACACTGCTTTTTGTAAATGTGGGAATTTTGAAGTTTGGCTTTTTTATCTTGGCTAGACTAAGAGCTTTATTGGTTTTTTTATTTTTTTTCTTTTATTAGACTTAAAATTCCTAGACTAAAATGATTTGAGTTTCAATCAACCATTCTTACCTAATTGAATACCTTTTAATTATTCTTCAAACAACAATATATGACTAATTATTCAGCTTTGTATGGATGAAAAAATTTACAAAAGTTTCCTTCAGATATACTAAACTTTCCCTTTAAAATTTACCGCTTCGCTGCGGTTGTGTGCAACATCATAATTCCCAGGAAAGTTGTTTTTCCGTAGGCGCCAGTGACTTGATTCTCCTCTTAACTCTTACACATTTTTTTACGGCACCATGCATACACTCACATGGATAAAACAATTCAGAATTCTGGAAACAATTACCAAAAGGCCTATTGCTTATAAAACGTTAAATTGACATTTCAAACAAAAACCAATTTTCCTCAAAGTATGGTCATGGCGAGTAATCATCACCCAATATATACACTTGAAAGTATTCCTGATCTGCATCAGCTTACAGAAGCTAACAACTACAGTTATACTCATGTAAACCAGCCTCCCATTCCCAGTAATGCTCTTTCTGCTAATAATTATGATAGTTTTAATCAATTGCTGCAGCCTCATCCAGTTCAACCACCAGCATCTTCTCAAATTCACCCTGTTGTATCTGCCCATATACCGCAACAACTTACAGTTGCCAATCAAATATTAGTCCTGCAATCTGCTTCTCAACAACAACAGTACACTAACACTGCAACAACAACACCATATCAACAACAAATTCAACCTTCTCCATGGCCGCAGTCCACGGCGCAGGATTTTGAACCAAAACAAGATTATTATGAATCTAAAATCCTTATGTCGCAAATGCATCAACATTCGCAGCCACCCAAGCAACCGTCCATGCAGCCATCCATGCAGCCACCCATACAACCATCATCTCTGAATTACCTTGCAACTCAAGTCCAACCATATTCAAATGGCCAATATTATACACCAAAGACTGATTATTCACCAGCCACTGACAACAAAAAAATTTTAAAACCTATATCTAGATCATCTAAACCAAGAATTGCAACTACATATTGGGAAGATGAAAAGACAATTTGCTATCAAGTTGAAGCAAAAGGAATTTTGGTTTCTCGAAGGCAGGATACCAACTACGTAAATGGAACAAAATTACTTAATGTGGCTGGGATGTCCAGAGGTAAAAGAGATGGGATTTTGAAGACGGAGAGAAACAGATATGTGGTAAGAGTTGGAGCTATGAAATTGAAAGGTGTTTGGATACCATTCGAAAGAGCCGCAGAAATTGCAAGAAATGAAGGTGTAGATACTCTATTATATCCTTTATTCATAAAAGATATTAAGGAGTATTTCCAGGATAAAGGATCTAAACTAAGAGATTGGAATGCCCAAGAAGAATTGAAAAATAATGGCAGTTGAACAAATACTTATATTTCAATCGTATTCAAATATAATCACAAACGATCACACTTTTAAATCACTTTATCTTAATTTTCTTTTAGCTATCAAAGTACCTCTTGATTTTTGTTGCGCTTCGATAGATTCGAAAAGTCCTTTAAAAGTACCTTTACCAAATCCGTTATGATTATGTCTTTCAATCAATTCAATAAATAGAGTGGGACGATCTGAAATTGGTCGTGTGAATATTTGAAGAATATAGTTACACTCTTTGGTAACAGGATCTTTGGTATATGCGTCATAATCAACCAATATATTCAAACTTTCCAATTCTTCTAGAGATTGTTTGATTGTAACATCATCATTCTGCATTCTAGACTTCAAATTATTATAATATTCTTGTTTCATGTCATTGAATACAATACCATTTTTTTTAAATTCTCGAACCGCTTTAATAATATCTTTAGTCTTGAAAGCAACATGTTGTATACCTGGACCTAAATTATAGTCGTAGAACTCTTCAATTTGACCACGAAGATTACCTTCACCTGGCTCATTAATTGGAATTTTGACATTTTCATTTTCACTTGCCATTACTATAGATTTAAGAGATGCATTTGTAGTTGAAACATCTTTTTCATCAACTGACCAATACTTGTGGAAATTAAAAGCTCTTCTATAAAAATTGGCATAAATATCCATTTGATTGGTTGTATAATTTTCAACACAGTGATCAATTTTTTCAAGTTGTGGTACTGAATAAATTTTATGCTCAAATGATTTATAAAACGGTAAATAAGTTCCTGAATAATTAATATCTTCAATCAAAGTGTGTTGAATATTAGTTCCAGGAATACCAATTGTCGCCATTTTAACGGAACCTTTTTCATCAGCTTGTAATTGAGGAGGACTAATTGAAATTGCACTTCCAAATTTAATACTTCTTTTATAAATCTCATTACAATTATCCACTTTTAAAAGTATATCCATAACACCATCCCCATGATTCAGTATAAAATTATTTATCATGATCAGTTCAATTTTCTCTCTAGAAAGCCTTTTTGCTACTAGTTTTTCACGCAATATTGAAGTTTTAGCTGTATTTATCAGCGAATACTTTTTCAATATTGTTTGGGTTAATTCATGTGGATCGATTTTGTAACATTCAGCAAAGTTTTTCACTGTATTTTGAACTACTCCGATAATTGAGATATCATTACACGGCGAAAATTCTTGTTCAATGAAAGGTTCCAGAGGACAAATGAGAGAAACCAACTCAATCACACAACTGCCATTTTGAAGTACATGAGATGAGCTATAATATGATCCCGTTTCTAACCCTCTATAAGCAATTTCGACAAATCCCATTGATTTTTGAAAATAAAAGGAAAGCACTTTAGCATTGGAGGTGCAAATTCTTAGACTGTGGAAATCAAGAATACCAAACTTTTCATCAGACGTAAAATTATTACCAGCTTCCAAAGCTAGTTCATTAAAGTTCATTATACTAACCTATTTTTCAAAGAATAGCAATAATAGGTTATATTTCTAGCTATGTATAGTTAACTGAATTTGAAAAAAATTCTATTTAAATCTCCACTTTTATCTTTGTTTGAACATCTCCACAAATACAGTTTGTAATTTACAGATGACCTGCTAAATTAAATAGTTATATATATGTTTGTAATCTGAATAAAATATCCCAAATTGTGTGTGTGTGTTTTTTTTTTTTTTCAAAGTCATTTGCACCCATTGACAGCTTTTTACTTCAAATTGTGTTATCTCTAGGTTGCAACATCACTTTTTTATTTCGAAGAAACCAGAAAAAATTATATTACTATTTATTTTAAATGATTATCTATGTTTATTTTTATATACATCTGTGTTAAAAGATTTAGATTTCCGTTAAAATTCAATAAATATCAATGATAAGTAATTTTTTATGACTATATAGAATTCACAAAGATGTATTTGAACCAATATTGATTAAGAAGCTACGTAAATACTCCAAATAACATACCATAAGAGCTACGTCTTAATTTCAGTTCAGAGACTACAAAAAAAAATAAAATTCAACCCACAAGAAATTCCCACCATTCTAATCTTGTTGATCACATTTATTAAAATGTGCCATATAGATTGATTTTGAAAGTAAATATATCGATTTAAGATCAATAGGACCCCTTAAAGTACTAAAAGCACTCTCAGGGAAATTTATACATATAATTCCTGGTTTCCTACAATTAAATTAGCTTGTAACCAACGTGTAACTTTACTTACAACAATACTGGACTGGATACAGTATGCCAGCTACGGATCTATATGCGCACAAATAAAGTTTTCATTTTTTTTTTTTATTTTCATTTTCTTTTTTTATTTTCATTTTCTTTTTTTTAAGAGCTCAGAACTATCTAATTACTGGGGCGGTAGAGCGAGGTTTAGCCTAAAATATAGATGATAGATTATTTCAGTTGCAGAAGCTCTGAACGCTTTAGTGTATGTTTCCACAAAACCAAATAATAATAAAATAATAAAAAATATGATGAGAAATAAATAAAGAACTATTTATAGTTGAATTTTAACTATTAGTTCAATTTAATATTTGAATTTCATCATCAATTGATGGGGATAGTTTTTATTTTAAATTTAAATTCTTGTTTATTATAATATGACTGTATTTATCTATAGAAAATTTGGATAATCTCCAACCAATACCCATTAAATTCCATTAATTTCTCTCTTTTAAAATCACTGAGCAATATTAGTAAGAGGTTCAGGCTCTTGTTCATACTCAATTTCAACTCTTGGTCTTCTCTTCTTTCTCTTGTTATCATCAGCAGATGCTTTTCTCTTAGCATTGGTCTCTTCCGAAGCACCATCAGCGGCTTCATCGTCAGAACTGTCATCGTCAGATTCTTCAGATTCTTCAGCTGAAGAATCATCTAACCATTTTTCAAGATCTTCCATATCTACCAAGTCTTCTTCTCCATCATCTTCAACGTATTCAACTTCTCCAACATCGCTATCATCTTCCATTTCTTCATAGTCTTCTTCTTCTGATAATTCATCTTCTTCACCAACTTTACCCAAAACTTTCTTCCAGATGCTTTCATCTACATTCAATGGCTTATCACCATATGCTCCACTCTTTAATCTATCCAACAATTCCTTTTCAATAGCCTTTTCAATCTTGGCTGCTGCTAATGCCTTTCTTTCTCTAGTTTCTTCTCTTCTCTTCACTTTAGGCTTAACCCCTACGTAATGTCTTTCTTCTTCTCTCAATGCTAATCTACGTTCAGTTATGGCAACTTGCGTCAATCTTGTCAATCTTTGTTTACATTTGTGAATAAGAAACTTTTGCCAATATTCTAAACGACTATCAATTTGCGATAATGCTTTGTTATAATTCTTCAGTAATCTAATTCTTTCCCACATTCTAGAGGGCATATGTGCTCTTTCAGCTGTCTTCATATATAAATACAACTTACCGTCAACGTTTTTCACCGTTGCATACCTGGCATTAGCTAAGGGACACAGTTGCCTACTACAAAGACCAGAAACATTATATTCGTTTCTACAGAAATTTTGGTCCTTAGTAGTTTTGATTTTAAATGCACAAAATTGGTTATTTATAACCTGCCAAATGACTTCGTCAGACATCTTAATCTTATCGTTACTATGATTTGAATAAAATGTAGTAGATCCGCTTCACAAAAGGGTAATTCTTTTAGTTTTGGTAAATCAAGTTTAGTTTTTCTAAACGCTGCCTTGTGAAATTTTCAATATTTTTCATACCGAGATGAGATGAGCGCGTGACACAAGGCACATAACCTTATACAACGCTAATTAATTTATCTATTAATTAATCGGTGTATTTTTATTTTATTTATTTTTTTGAAAAAAAAAAAAGATTTTACCAGAAAACTTGTTTTTTATTCCAGTGTTTTTATTAGTTGCTGTTGTTTTTGTGTTATGTTCACATACCAAATAAACAATCAGGTATAGGTAATGTATTAACAATAATTAACAATAAGAAGCTGTAAATTTAAATTTAAATTTAAGTATAAGTATCTATATCTATATTTATATATTTATACAGCCGCATAGGGCAAAGATAATCTAAAACGTATTCTATTCCATTAAGGTTGCAATTGATAGTATCTTCTAATTTTACAAGTTGAGATTTGCAATTTGTTTAATTAAAATTAATTCAATTAATAATGCTGATAAATTCAATTTTAAATACATAGTATTTTTTTGATTTTTGAAAAAATAAAATTTATACTATGACAATATTTTTTTCCCTCAATCTTGGATATGTATTTAGATAACTAGCTAATAGTTATAGTACCTTTATCAAGGCTAACTTTTATTAACTCTTAGACTTAATGGTTTAGTAGGCACAGGAGGCGGTACTTTAGCAGTTTTGGGTCCAATAACCTCTTTAAATAAGGAAGGGTTATTTATATGAGCTTTTCTACTAAAAGATATTAAGGTAACGATTATTTGGTATGGATCTTTCTTTTCATATAAATCGACCGTCTGAAAAATTTCGTCCGCAGGAACTCCAACCATTTCACAAGCTTTTAAAAAGAACGATATATTTTCCATTTGGACGAAAGCCATTCTCGAATCTTTGGATTTTCTGCACGGATTTCCTTCCCCTAAATTTAGCATGGTTCCCAATCGACATAAAAGTAGTCCATCTTGTAAAATATCGAGCAAGTCATAATTGAGTCTTTCATACTCTTGTATATGATTTTGTGGTAATTGTAATGTTTTAAACACCCAATTTTTCACTTCTTTTTCACTTCTGACATATTTTTCATTACGTGAATTTTTAAGATCTTGGTCCAAGTTTGTAGTTGCCTCTTGAGCTGCGGTTGATGCGTGCCCTGTGTGCCTATTGTAATTCAGATAACTCATACGTAAATTTCAAATTTGATGGTTGCTTGTGAGAAAACCGATAAAAGTAAAAAGAAAATAGAAAATAAAAAATAAAAAAGAAAAAAAAAATAAGAAATAACAAGAGCAGAAAATACTAATTAATGAAAAAGCAAATAATAATTAACAACTTAATTTTCATTTTTCATATTTATTGTAATCAATCAGTTAGTCCATATATCTGTCTATTTTATATTCACTTATTGATCATTCTTGCCTTTAAGCTTTTGATCCAAAATTTTTGACTTTGAGTTGTTGCTATTACTGATTTTGCTTCTTTCTTATTGATTACACTGATATCAATTTAAATCTATTACGATATATATATATATATATATAAAATGTTTTTTTTTTTTTGGTATTTACCCTAATTGTGTAATCTCTTTTCATAAGAGTGTAAACCATGAACACCACCTTCGAATTGAGCAGAAGCAGTTCTGAACTCAAATCTAACTTTACCACTATCAACGCTTTCTCTTAATTCTTCAATGGACTTAACACCAATGTCTTGCAAAGAATGTTGCAAACCATTGAACAAGTAAGGAACAAACTTAACAATGGAACCTTTGTCAACAACGGAACCAGAGACACCTTGAGCGACTAAAACTTTATCACTTTCAGAGAAGTAACGAGAAGTAGAAGCATTGGCATTGGTAGAAGTTTGTTGCATGGCATCAATAGAACCCATACCACGGTAAGTCTTCAATCTCTTACCATCACGGTAAAAATAGTCACCTGGGGTTTCAGAAGTACCAGCAAGTAAACCACCCATCATGACACATGAAGCTCCTAAAGCTAAGGCCTTGGTAATGTGACCAATGTTACCAATACCACCATCAGCAATACATGGAACACCAAATTGGTTAGCAAATTCACAAACATTGTAAACAGCAGTACCTTGAGGTCTACCACAGGCCATCACTTCTTGAGTAATACAAATAGAACCAGATCCCATACCAATTCTAAGAGCATCTGCACCAGCTTCAATAAGAATGGCTGCTTGATCCCTAGTAACAACATTACCAGCAATAACTTGCAAATCTGGGTGAGTTTCCTTGATCCATTTAATCATATCAATTTGGAAAACAGATGTACCATTGGAAGAGTCAATAACAACAACATCCAAACCAGCTGCAACTAACTTGTTTAATCTTTCTCTATCATCTGGTAAAGTACCAATAGCAGCACCACAAAGTAATTGCTTAGACTTGAATGACTTGGAGGCTAATGGGTATTCTTGATTTTTTTGTAAATCAGTTCTGGAAATTAAAGAAACCAAGTTACCATCCTTGTCAACAATTGGTAACTTACCTTTCTTAGAGGAACGAAGAATTTCGTTACCCTTGGTTAAATCAACACCTTCGTGTGCAGTAACCAAGTCTTTGGTCATCACATCACAAACTGGAGTTGAATCATCTTCATGGAATTGAACGTCTCTGGAAGTAACGATACCAACTAATTTACCACCAACTTTACCATTTTCTAATGTTAGTATTAATCACAAATAATTTAAACAATCAATAATCAACAAATATTAAATCGAATATCATCAGTTAAAGTTTTCCACAACATCGTTTGATGAATCGGTAGAACGAAAGTTATAAATTAAAAAAAAGAAATCATCATTAAAAAGGTAAACGATTCAAGTTGATTATTTCAAGTTGTTTGAAAAGAAAAAAAATAGCAACATCGCCATCATGGATACATACCGGTAACAGGGAAAGAAGTAAAACCTAATTGAGAGCCCATGGCTTTAACTTCACCAACAGAGATTTCAGGTGAAACGACAACTGGATCATTAATGAACCCGTTTTCATATTTCTTAACCTTTCTAACCATTTCTGCTTGTTCATCAGCAGTACAGTTATGGTGAATAATACCAATACCACCCAACAAAGCCATGTGGATTGCCATATTTTCTTCAGTGACAGTGTCCATAGGACTCAGAATGAAAGGAGCCTTCAAAGAAATCTTTTTCGTTAATTTAACGTCTAAGTTAACTTCAGAAGCTGGGAAGTTAATAAGCCCTGGAAGAACTAAAAAATCATTGTAAGTTAAACCACCAAAGTTTTTGGAGTCAATGAGAGACTTGACGTCTAATCCGTCTTTGGCAGAGTAGTTTGCTAAGTGTTTGGTGGCTTCAGCAGTGTTCAACATATTTGGATATACTGGAGGGGCAAATTTTGCCAAAAATGAAAGAATGGAAATGATGGTGTTTATATAGTAATCATGAAAATTTTTATTAATTAATTAATTAATTTTTTTTTCTTTTTTTTTTTTGACTCTTTCTTTTCTTTTGCTTGTAATAATATGAGATGCAAAATTAGGGTAAATTAGCGATGAGATGCAATTTCATTTTAGTTATTTATTATTATTATTATTATTATTATTATTATTTTTTTTTTTTCTTTCAGGAAAAATGCTTCTTTTTACCCCATTTACGATAAAACTAAAACAACTTAAGGCTATGGATCGAATTTATATCTTGATAGTAAACTAGATGTTTTAAAACTATTTTAAAATTTACACGGCTTCTTAACCTTAGCTGAATTTAATTAAAAATTCATTATAAGAAACTTTTGCTACCAATTGCGATTCCTTGCGATTCCTTGCAAAAAGCTTGAGATTTTTGAAAACGTCTAACTCAAATAAGATGAAAATCAAATCTACAGTTCATGGATGCTTGCATGCTCACGGTAGCGGTTCTAAGTGAACCTCATATAAATTCAGACCCAAAAGGGCTAAAAGAAATCATCATAAAATGCATTGAGTATATTTTTAATATTTGTTTCATGGGTTTTCTTCTGTTTATATATTGAAATTTCTTATATGGTGCCCTTATATATATATATGTATATATTTTTTTTTTTGATTAATGCTGACCAAAAAAGTTAGCAATTGTGAAAATATTAGTTGATTTATTCTTGTTTTTCTTTTAATTTTTTTAATTTTTAAATATATACTTCCTGTGCCTGTGCCTGTATCTATTGTGCATACGTTATTTTTAATCTTATATTTTAATATTTATAAGTATATCTTAAAGTTATATTTGATTTATTTAGACTTAACCTAATTTACTAACATTTGATTTTACCTTGTCCAAAGCAATATTCTCGATGATATAGAAAAATCGTGGCAACGTAGTGTTTAAGAATACCACACGTTCAAAAACTACTTTACCTTCCTGATGTATTTCTGAAGAAATTTACTTCTTTTTTTTTTTTTTCGTTTTCTGCTTTTCCAATTTACCTCAGCACCAATCTGTTTCTTTAACTATTTTCAGTAGCAGTTGCTTCAGTACCTGCCTGTTGAAATTGATCCGGCTGGGGTTCTTGCAGTTGCGATTGATGTAATTGCAACTGTTGCTGTTTCAACCGGTTCACATATTCTTCAATTCTTTTCCATCCATCTTTTCTAGCCAACTCCCGTGCTTTTTGTTCTTCTAACGACTGGTGATACAACATGGTACAATGATCGTATAAAATGGAATTATGATCTATGAAAACTTTCAAAGCTCCATAAGCCAACAGGTGTATAGTCCTGTTCCAGTTAGATGTGGCAGAATTATGAGGTGGGATTTGTGACCCGCTATGACCGAAATCATCCATGTCATTAACCCCTAACCCTTGTTGCGGAGACAGAAACAGATCATAATATTCATCATCTCCATTTAATCCTGAAAGTTCACCATCATGATTCAATTTATTAAATGTTAATGCACTATCAATGGTATTACCGTTGGCATCAGTTGTGGCGTTGGGATTTTCTTGTAATTTTTGTTTGATCATACCATTAGCTGCTCCTGGCTGAGTGGCATTTGTTAATTCATACAACAGTGCAAATATTATAGGCAAAACAACTTCTGCATTTTCTGTTATTAAAGATAAGAAATAATCATTCTGCCAAAAACATAAAACTTTTTCACTAACTTGGAAATGAGGCAGCAGAATACATTTCAGTAATTGAGCGAAAAGTGGTATTTGAATCTTAGAAAATTCCAGAGGTTCCATCACTTCAAAAATGTCTTCTATTTCATTCAAAAACATAACTTCCTTGGGCGAATTAATCTTTGGCCAAAATCTCAAAAGTCCCATAATTACTTCTTCAGTTAAAGATGGATCCTTTTCAAGGAATTGAACAATACAATAAGCCAATTGAGGATGGTATAAAGATAAACATTTCACCTTATGCAATGGAATTAATACACGAACAAGAAATATCTTATGTTCTTCTTTTAAAGGTAATGCAAATCCATTAATAATGGATCCTAAAATTTCTAATAATTCTGCAATACCATTAAATCTTTCAGTTTCATAAACAAATTGCAAAAAAACATTATTGATCAGTTTCCTGATAAACAGTCTCAACAGCAAAAATTTACCATAGATTCTATGTAAAGTAGTCTTTAAACAATCTCTCTCTCTTGGATCTTCCAGATCAAATAATTCTAATAATTTCAAAATAAATTCATGATCAATATATTGCTTGGCAACTTGTGGACTAAAATCGGGACTTTCAATAAATCTCAAGAAAAATTCATAAATGACTTGCATATGAGGCCAAGCTAATTCACTAACAGGTTCATCTTCATCCGGATCATACAAATCACCAACAGGGTTAACAGGTGGTGGTATTGGTCTTATTAAATTTCTTTTAAACATATCCACAACATGTTTATACATTTCTTCAGAATATGTAAATCTATTGGTCAGAATGAACTCAATCAATTCTTGTAAAGTTATTCTTTTGATTTCTTTACCTCTAATATCATATGTTGGATCCCCAAAATCAAACATTATATTACATTGATCTATTTTTTGTACAAATAATGAAATTTGTTCTTCAGGTAAAACTTCATCAAAGTTAGGAAGTTTGATGATTTCTTGATATTGGTCATTTGTAGCAGGCTCGAAACGCAGAGATGAATGCCTCTTTGGAGTAACTATTAAATCAATATCAAAGTTTTCCTTATTTGGCAGACCAATGTTAGTTTGAAGCAGGTAACCATGTGCATGTGGCAGGAGTTGCGAATGTTGAGCAAGTTTGTGGTCCAGCACGTTCGCTGAAGCTGCTATTGGTGAGGTGGGAGTTGGGGTAGGGGTAATGATGGTTGGAGGAGTAGTTGATCCAGATGCAGCTCCTGCCAGAGAACCAGCGGATGCATTTGCAGCAGATTGTACCCCATTGGAAGCTTCAGTAGCTTGCTGGGAAGAACTTGGGTTAGAATTAGATTCAGAACTCAGTACAGCACTAGCAGCTCTATTAGTAGAAGCAGCTGAAGCGGTAGTATTAGCAGTAGCAGCGGTAGAAGTAGCACTAGAGTTATTGGTAGTGTTGGTAGGTGCACTGGCAACTGAACTGGAAGCGGTACTTGTAGAACCAATACTCGAAGAGCTGCCGGGGCTTTGTGAACGATTAGATTGAGCTCCCAGAATAATAGAGCCTACACTGGTGGATGTGGATGAGCTTGTTTTCCCCTTTCTAGGTGGCTCCTTCTCTTTAGAACTCGAATCTTTTTCTTTTTTATCAGGCTTTTTCCCGGAAGCTTGGCCCAGCTTCCGAGTAAGTCGGTTTTTGAATCCTTTCATCATTTTTATAAAATGTTTAGAGTTGATTACACAACTATCCAATCACAATAGAAGACTAATTCACTAAATGAGTGACTAATGAACTCTAATAAGTATAAATTTCAATTGCTTAGTATGTGTTTGCGGTACAATAAGTCAACTTGTAGTCAAAATCAACTAAAACAACACAACAAATCAATCTTTGAATATATATAACTTTCAGTATTCTTCAATATATCGTATTATCCCAATAATAATACTTAAGTTTGATTTCTTATAGTTCGTTTAATTAACTTCTTTCAGGTTTATGGGGTTCGTTTTACACGAAACGATAAGGGGGTATTTTAATAAAATTCTTAGTATTCCACTTGAAACCTGAGAAATTGATTACGGAATTGAGTTTATAATAATCCGATAAAGCTATCTGAAGTTGAAAATAAGTAATTATCACTTTAATTGAAACTAATTGAATTGACGTAAACAACTTTCAACGAAATTGAGTTGTCCAAAGGACTAGTTTTATTTGTTTGTCAGTTGAGGCTGTACACGACAAATGTCGGTGTGCGGGTGCAGGACTCAGTCTTTTTTTAATTTAATATATATACTATTTATTTATTTATTTTTTTTAGCTTGTTCTTTTTATTCATTTTATTTATTTTTATTTTTATTTTTATCATTTTATTTTTATCATTATATTTACTTGTAATCGTATATTTATAATTGTGAAATTAATCAATATTGCTATGCTTTCGCATGTTTCCTAAATCTTCCCTTATTATACTAAAGAGAGCTTACAAAAATTTTACTGAAAAATATTGTAGAATCTCAATCAAGAAATACCTTTATAAATCCACTGATAAATGTATGAATATATGTATATTTATATTATAAATATATAAATATATAAAATTTGGTTATGCAATTCTTGGTAAATAGTGATATATTTATTATCCTTTTGTCTGAGTTTCAAAACACTTGAAAGTAAATTAGTTTGATATATTATAAGGAATTTCAGTATTGGGTTAAAATTATATATCTTAATTCTTAAACGTTATGTAATATTATCATTTAAGCTTTTTATTTTTTATTTTCGTACTTGAGTGCATTTTGTGTTAAAATGACCCAGTTGATGTCAAAAAACCACCTTTCTACACATTTTCATTCAATTCCCAAGATAAGTAAGTATTCCAGAATAAACTGAAAACATTAACACTTAATAGTTTGTATTGAACAGGTGTATAGGCAAAATTGACACATTGAAACGCAGGCCAAACTGTCCAATTATTAAGTAAAGTTGTCCACCAATGTTTTTCCAAATTTGCTTTAGCCAGTTCAATCGGCTTGTCTGAGCCTTCAAGTATTGGCATACAGGAGTAAAATAATGGGATTCCCACAAATGGTGCAAATAGAGCTTGATCCAACGCCACCCGACTTGCAGCATTAGCTAACTCATTAGGAAAAACTTTAAGATTATGTAAATAAACGTACCATTTAGATCCCATAGGTGCAAACACTAAACCACTGTATGTTGCCAATCGAAGGGTTCTTTTGTAATCGTAGTCACCTTTAGAAAAACCAATTTGAGCAAGAACATCTCCGCTTCCAGCTAGAAAAGCAGTGGTCAAAATATTAGTTGTAAGAGGATGTGTATTTAAAAGTCTTTTATACATGGACAGTTTATATGACCTAGCAAGAAAACTAAATGTGTTTGGTATTGATCAGATTGATTAGAAAACTAAGCAACTGAAACTTTTAAATTGTCTGTAGCGAGAAAGAAAGAAAAAAAAAAAAAAAGAAACCATTCTAGTACATCTAAAACTGAATATACTACACTGAAAAATTTGAAATAATTGAAAATTGTATGGATGTCAACGAAAATTGTCGTACCAAAATAATGCACTTGCGAACAATGGCATGCTGACTGATAACAAATTAGATTCCTTGTGATAGCATGTATATTTCATTAAATATATATTTAAGATCAGGTCTCTTCTAATTTCTGAATAATATTTCAAATATATACATATGCTTTTATGCTAAGATTGTATGCTGTACTAAATAAATATTCATGAACCTCGAAATACTTTGTTCATGGTGTTCTTTCTCTCTGCCTCTTTTTATTTTTATTTTTTTCTTCTTTTCTCTGACATATTATTATTTTTATTATTATTATTATTAATATTACTATTAATATTAATGTTATTATTATTAATATTTTTTCGTTTTCTTATGGTTTGTTTTGCCAATTGATTTGATCACAATTAAAATACCAATCTAAACATAATAAATACGTTCAAGAACTGAAATAAATAAATAGGAATTAACTATGAATAAACCATAGTTATTTCTTCCTCTTCATCTTCAATATCAACCAACTCTTCAATTCTATGTCCCGAATGCTTACCTCTTCCCGGTGTATTGTGCACGAAACTTAAGAAACAATTCCACCCAATAGAGTAAATATTAGCGCACACAATTCGAAGATGCACTGGAATAACCAGAAGTGAAACCAACTGGAACATTGGCCAAACAGCCCAGTTTGCACTTAAAACATTCCACCAATTAGCTTCTAATTTCTCCTTCACTACCTCATAAATATTGCTATGCCCTGCTAATGTCACCATTACCGTATTATATAACGGAATCCAAACTAAGCCGGGCACAAATAACTGGTCTATACTGAGCCTAAATAATGTATCATAAACATGCTGTCTCTTATTCAGCATCTTAAGTCTTACACTATGGCTTAAAAATGGATTCTTGATAAATGGGAGGGTTTTAACAAACCAGCATACTGATATTGGCGCAAAAAAAAATGTCCCATAAATCCATGCTCTTAATGTTCTTTGTCCATTGAATCCTGTCAAATTCCCATCATGATCTCTATGAGGAAAAAGTGATTGCGCTGCTACATCTCCTGTACTGAAAAGTATACCGGTTGTGAACATGTTCATTTTAAAAGGATGAGCTTTTAAAAGCTGATTATACTTGTGGAACACCATATTTCTAGGGTGTTTGATACAGAATTTTGACTGGATTTATGGCAAGAGCTGAAAAATTTTTAGCAGGTTGATGAAAGTGGTTAACAAAAATTATATGTACAAAAAGGAAGCTAAAGCCGAAGACGGAGGTTTTTTTTAAAGAGTCGCGAAATCAATGTAGAATAAGAATTAATAACTATCGATCTTCAAGAAATAAAAACTCAATTTGAGTTTAACCTAGACGAGTATGAGTTGCCATTACCTTCTTTTAATATATTTTTTTTTGCTTTTGGAAAAGCACAGAACTAAAATTATTATATTTCCAATTCATAGTTTACTTTATACCACATACTGATTATCAATTTTTATCAATTTTATTATTATTATTTTTTTTTCTGCTGCAATCGCCGTCTTTGAGGTCCTCCCCAAGATTATTATAAGGTTAACGCTATACTTTTTGTCTTTTTTTTTTTCCAAGTATTTTTCATCCCCAAGCTTTTTTGTGTCTTTCGTTTTGCTTTTTTTTTTTTGTTTGCTTTTATATTGATTTTTTTTTATTCATCTCTTGAACATTAACTTCTCTGTCTTTGTCATTATATCCTTAAATCATCCTGATTAGCTTTTTTTTTTTTTGCCCCTCCCATAACCACAATTTCAATTCCTTATATTACAGGTTATGATCAATCACAGCCGTTCAATTAGCCATACTATATTTCAGAACAATAAAAAAAATATAAAACAATAAAATTACAAACAATAGAAAAAACATCATTGCATAGCTTCCCATAGCAAAGATATTACTACGTAGTTCATCATTTTAATCACTACCCATTTAGTTCTTTTAGGAGATGGAAGAAAAAACATTTTTGAATTCCATACTAACTTTGGTAAACATCAATTTTGCAAAATTCACTCATTCAATCATCTTATATGTCTGCCATATATCATGTCTTATAGTGTTTAGCGATTACATTTAAAATACCTTTTTTTTTCATTCTACTGGTCCTTGGTGAGTATTTTCATACACATACATCACGCGCCACTAAATTCTACTGCATTAACTTGCTTGAATGTATAGAACATGAATTTTCCTATATATTTATTTCCCGTACAACTATCTACAAGATGCGGTCACCTAATATGGGTCGTGCACAGTCTAACCAGCCACCCCACTTGTGTCGTCAGGACTATTCCTTCGTTTTCGAGAGATATTCATAGAAGCTAATTGTGTGCCACTTCAATATTGAGCATATGATATCTGGACAAGTGGCTAACATTTAAAAAATAAAACTTCATGCCCTGTAACTAGTTACTATCTTCTTTCATATCTTATGTCTTTACAAAACTTATCATTCCCACGTTCTAAATTTGTATTTACTTGGTGTGTGTGAATTTTATTGCCAGAAATTTGCGTGCTCAATACTTGCTGCATTGTATCATCAACTTTATTTCCCCTACGCCAATCCTTATAAACGTCAGCCTTAAGTTAGTCATAGTTTCCAAAGAAATACACAAAACACAGATAATTCAATACTTCGGATAAAGACGGCTTCGTCACTCTATCTATATGTTATTTAAGCTTCACCATGTAAGTTTCTATTCATACCATCTCTGCAACGCTGACGCCTCCTTTGTGATCACTTGCCCGAAAAAAAAAACAACATTGAAGTATATTTCTCATAATAGACCTCCATTAAAAGGATGTCGCCGCTGCCATCAAGTATTATATATATATATAAATATATTCAATATACTATTCTGTATATTCTTTTTTATGATTGTCCATATACCTTTTTTCGATTGAAATTCAAAGCATGAGTAATAAGCATCGTTTTGAACCTAGACTTTTGGTTTGAAATACCATTCTATTTTGATTTAATAAAAAAGCAAGAAACACAGTCATTATTATATTCAAAGTAATTGGCATTAATGATATACTAAATTATAATTTGATTGGGATTATAATTCGAAGTTACGACTTCATTAAGTACTACATCAATATTAAACAATCCTAGAAATTTGGAACAATCGATACGAAAATAATAACAAAAAAAAAAGTGAAATTAAAAAAAAAAAATGTAAACAATGTTATTAATTTTAATTCTCTTGTCCTTACTTGGGTGTAATATTGCCAAATCCTTGCCACAACTCTATTTCAAAATTTACACAACTTAACATTTCTAAATCATTTTGAACTATTTTAAGCAAATTAAAACTAATCAGGATAGTGTATATAATGTATAATGTATCAAACCTAAATCAACGTGATTCAATTTATAAATAAAAGAATTTAAACTAAGGTATTCCCGTTTGAATATTATTTGCTATTTTTATACTCTCATGGGGATTAAGCAATCGCTTGAGGTTGAAAATCCGGTTTACAAAGGTACGACATTTTTCCATCTTGGGACCCTATCACTGTCATTTACAGTAACTTGCTTGTTTTTATTTTTTTTTTTTCCGCCCTCGATTTTCCATCCTCTCGACTATATTTTAAACCGTTCACCCCTTTTTTTCTCAAGAAAAATATCATCTAGTACAAGCTAAATCCAATCGTTACAATGCACAGAACTTACTCTTTAAGATCTCAAAGAGCCCCAACGGCCGCTCAATTACAATCCCCACCACCACCAACATCCTCCACCAAGTCCAGATTCTTTGGTAAGGGTTCTATCTCCCACACCTTCAGAAAGCAAGCTGCTGGTGCTTTGGGACCTGAATTATCCCGTAAATTGGCTCAATTAATTAAGATGGAAAAGAACCTTATGCGTTCTATTGAAATTACTGCCAGAGAACGTAAGGATGTTGCTAAGCAATTATCCATCTGGGGTGAAGCCAACGATGACGATATCTCTGATATCACTGATAAGTTGGGTGTTTTGATTTACGAAATTGGTGAATTGGAAGACCAATTCATTGACAGATACGATCAATACCGTATTACTATTAAATCTATTAGAGACATTGAATCTTCTGTTCAACCATCTCGTGAAAGAAAGCAAAAGATTACTGATCAAATTGCTTACTTGAAGTACAAGGACCCACAATCTCCAAAGATTAACGTTTTAGAACAAGAATTAGTTAGAGCTGAAGCTGAATCTTTGGTTGCTGAAGCCCAATTATCCAACATTACTAGAGAAAAGCTCAAGACTGCTTTCAACTATCAATTCGACTCTACTAGAGAACACGCTGAAAAAATTGCCTTGATTGCTGGTTATGGTAAGGCATTATTGGAACTCTTGGATGAATCTCCAGTTACTCCAGGTGAAACCAGACCAGCTTACGATGGATATGAAGCTTCTAAGCAAATCATTATCGATGCTGAAAACGCTTTAGCTTCATGGACCTTCGACTCTGCTGTCGTTAGACCAACTTTATCTTTAGCTGCCCATGAAGATGAATACGAAGAAGATGACTTGGCTGAAGAAACGGAAAATTTACAAGTCACTGAACAAGAGTGGGAAGAAGAGCAAAAGGCTACTGCTTAGATTCTGTAACAATAATACTGTGTTTTGTTTAATTCCTCGACTTCGGATAGTTAGATTGAAAATGTATTTGTATTGGCAAAAAAAAAAAAATTAATACAAATTTGTAGAAACTATAACCAAATTTCAAATTAGTAGTATCAGATGCAAAGAGGCTTAAGGGAAACGTATGTAGAGAAAAAAATGAAATGTAAACAGAAAATAATAATAAGATTTTACTTCTATTTTTTTTTTTATCTCTTGAGATTTAAAGGGTACATATTGGCTTGATAAAACCAAACGTAGCTTTCGATTAGTTTTTAGTTAAAAAACAAAACAAGATAAGCATATGGGTTAGAGAGTTGAAAGTTAAGTATAAAACCAGTTAAATATACTACTAATCAAAAATTTGTGCTGCTTAATGATTTAATTTGGAACTGGCGCGGGCTCTAACCAGGATTTCAAATTCATATATAAAACGTTCAAACTTAAAATTCTTTAACTTTATACTGCTTAAGTTGAATTCAATAGGTAAATAAACTAATGAATGATACTAGAAAATAGAGGTATGATTATACAAGAATCACAACTTGAAAATACACGAATTTTTACGCTTCCGGAATCGGCAGCGGGGCATATACTTTCTGTTTCAAGTGTGCTACTCATCATATCATTTCACCACTCCACCATTTCATCTAATTATTATGTTACATCAATTGTAATTTGATATTGTCATCGTCTATGGCTGCAACCTTCAAAATAAGCTACTTCGATTAGACACGGTAATTTTATTTTTGGTAATGCATCACATTTTCTTTTTTTTTTTAAAAAAAAAAGTAAATAGAGATTTGAATTCAAGGCAAATCTTGTAACAATTAAGCATTTTACACCATTAATAGAATTAAAATAGAACCAATAGCCAAGTCAGTAAGTTCAATAATTAATGATGTAGAGACTTTCAAATATCTTATAAGAATTTCCAATCCTAATACTAGGAACTTTGTTTGATAAATATACTCGAACCTAACAATTCTTTCTTGTATCATCTCCCTAAGTTATCTATTGCATAAGGCGCACTCGCTGAATAGGTCAATCAGCCTCAAATAAATAGAGGGATAGTGCATAATTTAGTACTACAAAAACAAAAATAAATAAATAAAAAACACAATATAAATAAAAACATATCAAAATATGAATTGTGAATTATGAATTATATTACAAAACGAAGAACGAAAAAAAAAAAACAAATTGTTACAACTAGATTACAAATTATTTGTTTTTTTTGAAAAAAAAACATGATTATTAGATCAAATTCATACATTCATGTAGCAAAAGATTTAAAATTAAATCTGGATGTTTCTTGGTAGATAAAGTTTTAATCGTAAAAAATTTAAACCGACTCCACTAAATTCACTAAGTATTCAAAGAGTACTATACATATGAGTATATGTTTCAACATTTACTTAAAACTAAACATTTTCCCATCTATTTGCTGTACAATTCAGATCTTCAAACTTAGTTTTTATTTAGTGTCTTGATTATGCCCTGTGAATCAGCCTCCCTCCCCCCATTGTTTGTGATATTATTTATATAAATATATATATATATATATATTTCTACATGAGTTTTTGGCTTATTATTAGTAGTAATAGTAGTACTTTTATGTAAAAAAAAAAATAATAATTATAATTTTAATAATAATATTAATAATTCGTGCTTTGTTCGCTGGTTTTATCTCTTTTCTCATCCCGCTATATCCACTATCCACATTGCCTTGTTTACATTTATGCAACTAGTACGAACACAAAAACGCGAATTTACTGTTGCTTTTTCGTATTGTTATTTTTTTTCTCTTTCTTATTTATGATCCTGTTTATTGCTTAGATTTGTACATTTTATACCTAAACATAAACTAAACATTGGCTTTTCTTTTCCTTTAGTTGTTGAAGTATTAAACTGATTTTCATAGATTAAGTTTAAAACTCAATGTCTAATTATTATCAGCTGTCTCCTCTTCCAAAGGCAGTCAACAATCGGAAAGATGCCAAAGATTTAACCGATAAAACCACCACAACAGAGAAGATTAAGACTGCGGGTCCATCGTCTTCTTGTTCTCCCAAGCAATCACATAACATCGACGTCTTCCAAGCGTCTCATCATCTGGCTACATATTCTAACCCAACTCCTCATAAACCAACAAATGATGACGTAAATGGAACCCCCAAGTATGTTACTGGCTGGACCCCGCTAATTTCAAAATATAACAATGATCAAGTTGTCACTTATAGTTCCCCAAACAACAAGATGTTATATCAACTGTTGACGGGAGTCAACTCTTCAGCGGTTGGTTTATCATCTGGTCTTGCTATTCAAGGTAATGGCGATATCGATTATGCACAAGGGTTGAGTTTAACCCCATTCATCACCCACAATCTTCAATCTAATGTTACAAACTCAGGAGGTGGACTTGGACAGTTCACTCCTTTCCACGACAAATCATTACATTTAACTGACTTTTTCATTGATTCTCCAATTAGGCAAACACCATTAAGAGATTTAGACACTATAACTCCTTCAAAATTTAAATTGAAAGGTGAAAAGAAGCCATCTGTTAAACAGTTGATCTTCGAAAATGCTAGAAATGGCAAAAGATCAATCAATCAAGTTGACACTCCACCTAGGCCTTCTCACAAAATAAGCAATTCTGGGGCCAAAATCAAAGATGGTGAAACTGAAGATGAAGATGAAATCGATAAAGACGATGATAAAATCGTAAAGCAAACTTTAATCAATAATGAGAAATCTAACAAGCAAATGGACAATGATGACATACAATTAAATCCACAAAGATTCCTTCAAACACCATCAAAGTCAAAAGCTTTCTCTGATGTTACCAATATTTATCATAAGACTCCTTTGAAGTCTTCACAAACAACTATAACTAATAAAAACAAGTTATTTGAAACTCCTCATAACCTTCCGCAATCTTCTCCATCTACAGTGATAATGTCCAGTTGTCCTAGAGATGATGAAATTAAAACAAAAGAAAATATTCCTCCTTCGCCTACTCCTAAAAAGGAAATTAAAACAGCAACTTGTAAAACTATTATCACTGGAAGTGAGCTGGAACCTGCAATGGGATTATTTTCAGACACTAGGCCGAAAAAATCGGTAAATTCTAAAGCTAAAAACAAAGCACAAATGCAAGCGGGAATGAATAAATTCCAAATCGTCTTCACTGATGTTCATACTTTAATGAATAATAAAAACAAGAAAAAATCATCTAATGAAAATGGCACAAATGAAATCATCAACAACGTCGACAGAAACTCTAATCATGAAAACACTTCAACTAGTAGTGTTCAAATGAAATCAAAAGTTAACAGCCAGGCTGCTGCAAACATCTCTTTCAAGAAAGATAAAAGTTATGATCATAAAGACGCAAGCATAATTTCCGGTACAAGTAGTACGATGAATACGTCTCATTTAAACATGTCAACAGACCATTCCTCATTTGAATTAGGAGGAGGATCATCAACTCCAAATTCTAAATATTTACTTGATAAAATGTTTGAAAAACCGTCCCCGGACAATAAAAACAACTTTGCATACTGGCAAGTTCAACAGAATTTTGCCATGCCTCCACCTCAACGTTACAATATGCCCATTCAAGCACAAACGTCTATCCAAGGAATGCAAAACTCCCTGGGAATTACACCATACCCGATGATGGTTATGAGTACTCCACAACATCAAAGTGTCATTCAATATGGATCATATAATGAACTGCCTACTAATGATTTCACTAATGATATAAATGCATTTTCATATAGCTCATTACAAACTGGTTTTATTAAAGACGGAAGAATGAAAAAGGATTAGGTATCGCTAATAATACAAAAAAATAACATTAAGATGCTCATAACTGTGTAAAATTATTAACTATTATTAAATGACGATGTAGATATGTAAAATATTTAATTATATGTTAGGAGGTAATAATAATGCGCCAACTAAATTAGGTCTCTCCGTCGCTAACATATCAAAAGACTGTGCAGCAATTGTAGAATCACTCACTTCTAACTGTATTCCCAAACTACTAAGATATTTTCTATTACTCTCACTTAACATTCTAGATTTCTTCCCTAACCCTACTACCAACATTTCAGGTTTTGGATGAAGCTTACTAAAAATTTGTAAAATTGCTTGTTCATTGAACTCAACCAAAAAATCCTTAGTTATATTAAACCCATTTTTCAGTAAATTCACTTCATAAGCATCAGAATCAACCATCAATGCCCCAATAATATCTCCTTCTTCATTGGGTGAAGAAATAAATACTTTCGATGTTAAAAGAAACCCATTGGCACGAACAGATTCAATATTGTTGGCCGGCTTGGCTGAATGAAGCAAAATATCATTTCTTTTGAACAAATCAACCGGGTTCGTTGTACTTTCGGCTTTACCAGACGGCGTCAAATCTGATGCCTTATATGAACTCAAAGTTTTGCCTCCTCCTCCGAAAAGATTAAGCTTAGGGGTTGAGGTATGAAGGAGACGGCTCGAGCGCCTTGAAATTAGCACTGTTGTTCGGATCATATCACAAGAATGCTTTGGACTATACTTCAATACTCTTATATGCTGTAAATAGCCAGGAATTGGACCTTTGAATGGTTACAGCGGTTTCAATGGTTTGTAAAAGAAAAAAAAAAAAAATCTTAATGCTTGTAATAAATATATTTTTATAATATTATTTATGATAATAATAAAATAAATAATAATAGAAGTGCGCATAACCCGGCCGCGCTTATTTGTAAGAGATTTGATTTGATTTGATTTGATTAAACCGTTGGTTGCAAAGACTTCAACCGCTCATTTTCTATAGTTAATTGCTTTTTAACGGCAGCTTTACACTTATTCCATAGCTCAGTATCAACGATGGAGTTTGTGTCCAGAGTGCGCATGCAAGCTTGGGGTGTATTGGAATTGTAGACTTCATCTAATTTGAGTTTGGAAATTGATGGCTTACTAGTGAGTTTGCGAGTTGGCGAGGGACTCTTCAGAGATCTTTCCAGATATGGGGGGATCATATTAGGAGTTTCAGTCTTAGTGAGATCCGAAATTGACTTGCGATTACTTATGGTTGATAATGATAATGAAGATGAGGAGGAGGGTAAAGATGATGTTGGAATTGGAGACGGGAATGCTAAAGGTGTCAGTGAAGGTGCTTGTATTTTAATAGGTGAAGTAGCCTTTTTCTGTTTCATGTATTCATCGTAAATGCGTCTCACCTGTACGTTGAACGCTATTTTTTTCAAGTATCCGTCAATAATTTGTGCTCTTTGGTCTTTAGTAATGGATAAATGTGAAGTATGGATTTTTTGTGGGCCCAAAACTTGCTCTATTACTTGTTTGGCAATCTTTCTCCTTAATCCCAATGAAATAATATCGTGCTCAAAATATATATACAGTTTCGCAAGAGCTTCTGCGAATGTATCTACAGAATTGCCATTTATAGTCACAACCGAAAAGCCAAAACCAGACGCCGGTCGACCTTTATAGTCATATATTATGGGTAACTTCTCCCCATTATATTCGATACTTGTCAAGTTTCCTTTCACTGGCAGTGCTGGTCTTTCACTAGGTAATTCTGACAATATACAATACGCTCTGAACTTATTTTTAATGTAATCACACAATATTTTGTACTCATCAGTTAAAAAACGCGAAACAAGCTGTTGGATGTTGTAAGTCGAATCTAATTTATTGAAATACACCATCATCTCTGGATCTACTATATAATTATCTGAATATTGTAATTCATTTGAGTTTTGACATGATTTCAATCTATTGATCCTTAAGCGTTTAAATGCATACTCAAGTGATTTCACTTGAAGATCTACTGCATCCTCGTTCTGACCTTGATTGTAAGATGGCTTGTTCACCGTCGTTTTTATCCAGAACATCAATAAATGAAAAAATTTAATTTGAAAATAAGCGCTTCAAAAATTACCGAGTGATATAAGAAGAGTATCAAGCTTGTTGTATGTATTAGAAGAATAACCCCGTTCAATTCATAAGAATTTTATGAATTACCTTCAGTTTACTTGTTCTTTTGTATTTTAATTGGTAGTTTAAGCGCTAATATTGCGCTCAAAAAAGTCAATGACCTTAATTCGAAGCTAAATATAAAGATAAAGAATTAATATATATATTTATATGTATATATATATATTTGAAAATAGAATGGATTGAAAAAATATATATATATATTTTTTTTTTCTGGAAAAATACTCTTATAAATGTAGCCTGATTAGAATGGGTTTTACAATCTCAATCTAAATTTAATTATGCAACTGGTGTAACATAGTGTCAATTGGAAATGAAAATAGTAAGTTAAAGCATAAATCCATCTAGCAAAATTCAATTACATAAAGCCACATTTCTATTATCGATTGAAGTGTTAAGATGAAAGAGCATTCCCAATCCATGGATCCTTTATATGAAACTCTTTAATCTAGCTCGCTCCCCCCTTTTGCTTCTAGATAGTGTATATAGTTTAGCGATCATATCTAATAATAAATTCCTTTCGTTTCAATTCCTTTGCGCTATTTTCTAAACACCAATTGCAACATAAAGCATCATGACTACTCAATCAGGCATTTTAGCTTCACAAGGACTTTTGGATGAATTCAAAAACTTCAATGGCAAACCTTTGATCATCAAGATCTCTCAAGATAACACGGAACTCATTCCAGATCCTGAATTCACTGGCCTGCCAGGAACTTTAGAACAAGTATTGCCAGAAATTAAACAACACTTGGAGAAATCTCATCCTAACCCTGCTTATATTGTGTCCCAGGCACACCAAGATAATCATGGTGCATCCCAAGACTTGATATTTGCTTCCTATATCCCTGATGATGCACCAATTCGATCAAAAATGCTTTATGCTTCAACCAAAAACTCCTTGTTAGCTCAATTAGGTTCTTTCAAAAAAACCAATATTCTTGCTTGGACTCATCCTGATGAATTGACTATAGAATCTTACTTCAAAGATATCAATAATAACGATAAGCCGTTTACCAAAGATGAACAACTTTTGGCACAAATGAACGCTTTGCATACTCAAGAACAAGCTGCGTTTAAAAAAAAATTGGTTCTGATGCATGAAGGTTCTGATTCTTCAAATACCTCCTCAACTTCTCTTCAATTCAAAATAAACACGGATGCAGAAAAAGAGCTTGCTTCTGCGCATCAAAAGTTACTAATCTTCCAGATTGATATTTCATCTGAAACTATTACTTTGGTTAGCACTGAATCTTCAGTATCACCATCTAATTTGATTGATACTTTATCGAATAACATTTCAAACTCTTCATCTCCATTTTATGCCCTTTATAATTATGAATCTTCCAAATATGCTTTCATTTATTGCTGCCCATCTGGCTCTAAAGTTAAAGATCGAATGTTATATGCTTCAAGTAAAAAATCATTTTCTCAACATGTGAAAGCATCAATTGACGGACAATTAGAGAAAAACATAGAGGTTGGTGACATTGATGAGTTGGATATTTCTGACTTTCAAGAAAAATCAGAGGTAATAACCTCTCAAAAATTGAAGTTTAATAAGCCAAAAGGTCCAAGAAGACGCTAAGTCAATCTAATTTTGCCTTCTTGATCATAGTATTTAGACACATTCACTCAATATAAAGTTTACATCAGTTTCATTACATCGTTATTAATTCTATAAACGCCCTATGTTCTCTTGTACCATTTCGTCAACTATCCTTTTCAAATGTCCATCCTCGTTGAACACTTCTTGTGGACTTTGCAACAGTAAAATATGCCTATAAATTTTGCGAGATATATCTTTGTTAATTCGAATGAATTCTTCTTCGCTGGTAATATTCCCACTATCTTTAGTTCCTGGCTTATATATTGGTCTTAGATGAGTCCTGATATGAGTTTGAATATCTTTCTTTTGCTTTAGAGACAAAGAAAATTTTTCCACTTTTGGAACATCTTCTTCCCCGCCTGACCCTTCACTCCCATTAGGTGATAATGATACTGGGCTAAGGGACAGTGATGAACAAGCAGAATTATTTCCGAAATTAGTCGTATATACATTTTCATTTTGTAACCTGTATGAATCATTCAGGAGTTTCTTGGATCGAATTTGTTGAATAAGCGAAGAAATTCGACTACTTCCTTTTGAATTGGTCGCATTAAATGGAGCAACTAATTCATTTGCAAGTGGCTCAGTTTTCACCTGAATCTGTTTATGAGTTTCAACATTTTGAGAGTCATTCAAATTTTTTTTCCTCTTCTTTCTTTCACTTTTAACTGGTACTATATCCTCATTAGTGGTATCTTCACCAAGCCTAGCATTTTCAAACATTTTCCAGCTTTTCTCTTCTTCCTCTGTCAAGTTTTGCCGTTGACGCTCTTCTCTTCGACGAATAACCCCACCATTTATGACATGCCGTTGAGAATATACATATCCATCATCAAAATCTGTTTCTAAAGGGTTCTCCATTGCAGCCGTATTGTTACGTGTTCTCCAAGGTCGCTCAATCGATCTTCCAACTTCATCTACAACAGAGTGATTCAATATTCGACTTACTCTAATTGAAACTGGTAACTCGCAGTCTTGTGATAAATCACATATCGGACAATTCCAGACTTGGTCAATAGGCCTTAAACAATTTAAATGGAATCCAGATCCGCACCCATTACATACGGTCATACGCAATGAAGGACGATGCTGTGACAGGGAGCATATACTACATACATTTGGGGTGAATTGGGATCGAGTGCTACTAGGCGCCAATGTAGATATATCATTTGTAGCTCTTTGAACAAACTCACTAGGAATGTAATCAATTGCTGGGTTTTCAGGTAAGCGATCTTGTACGATCTGTGTTCTTATGATATTTGAAGGGGTGGTTTTGAAGGAAAACTTGATCTGATAGTAAAGTTTTCGACAAGTGGGACAACTGTTGGAGTTCTTGCACCATGTACTAATACAATGCTCATGGTAAAAATGATTACACGAAAAGATGGTTCCAATTATGCTTGTGGCTGTTATAAGTTCCAAGCAAATAGGGCATACTTCCTCCATCTTTGATATTGGCACTATTTATTCTCACAATGTTTCCAGTAGCATGAATTTCAATCAGTTAATGATTGATTGTATCCTATTTAAATATTTTAAAACTTGTTTGAATCCAGCTTATAAAATGTGAGCAAAATAGGTACACTAATAATTTAAATGGGAGTATTGAATTCTTCTTGTGGTGATGTTATTTATTAATTTAGCCCCCAAATAAACCAACTTTAATCCTTAACTATCAGAGATCTCGCGTTTCCAAGATTGGCAATGCAGAGATGGAATTATTCCACACGAGTTAATTCTTGAGTACAGATTAGTCTTACCTTTTGTCCTTGCGTCTTTTTTAAAAAAAATAGTAAATATTAAGATATATATTTTGTAAATTTCGCAGTATTTGGTTATTTATAAATAATTCAATCGCCTTCTAAATTCTACTAATAGCAACTATTACATGTCTTGAGTTGAGTACGCAATCACAAAGGCTCAAAAAAATAAAAAAAAAGTATTATCTTCTAATAATTTAAAACTTAGTAAAAGGAAATAAATTGGAAGCAAGAAGAAAATCTGGATAGATGATTTCTTAACCACAAACAGCCCGTATAATAGTTATGAATATCCAATTTTTAAAATTTAATTATTATGTAAGGTATACTTAGACATTATTATCTCATTAATTTCGTGATTTTCACTTAATTAGCGTGCTAATTGTATCACAATTATTTATTCATTTATTTATTAGTTTATTTTTAAATTTACATTGCATTATATTTTGTTTCAATTTCTCATTTTCTTTTTCGATTCTTTTCTTGAATTTTAGCAGCCATTAGATCTTCATCCTGCAACCGCCATGTCTCGCCACCAATACGATCTCGTCCAATGTATGAAGCTTCCTGGACCCGAAATTGGCCTTGTATGCCAACTGTGTGAAGGAAGATGCCCCATTTGTGACTCTTTCGTAAAACCTACTACTAAAGTACGCATTTGTTCTGAATGCTCCCTTGGTCATTTGGCCACCAAGTGCATTTTGTGTGGCCATAATTTTTCAGAAAAAGGGGTCCCTGCTTATTATTGTCTCGAATGCGTCAGAGAAGAGAAAGATAGAGAAGGTTGCCCCCGTATTATTAATGTGGGTTCTTCAAAGAGTGACATGATATTTAGTAAGAAGAAAACCATTACCCAATTTTAATAATATTCGATCTTTTTTTTCATTTTTAGTGCGTACTGCATAATACCAGCCCCCAGTATAGTCATTCATCGATCTCCACTATTACCACTCAATTCTGCCGCTTACTCTAATTTATATCCATTTGAAGAGTCCTATACTTCAGTTTAAATTGATATCATTATATTTATAAGCTGAATATGGATCAAATAGAGGAATTTATAAACAATATTAGAAATAGACATGATCTTCAAGACCCCGATCTCAGAATAGGGATACTTTTCGAAAATGTACCTGAAGAACAAAGAAATGCATGGCTTGACTATCTTAATAACGAAGTCTTACCAGAATACGAACATTTGGAAAGATTTGGCGAATCAGAATCGACTCCTGAAAGATACTTATACAGAACAAATCGTCGTTCAAGATCACGACTTTGTTCCTTAGTGTGGACGAATATCAATGGCCTACTCCCATTCTACATACCATTAATATCATTAAAATTTAGCCTGATCTTCAATTTGATTAATCTCAAAAAATTTTTATTGAATATCTATCAATTTCTAATTTCATTCTTTCAATTTATTAAGGTGACTTTTACCATTTTTACATTTGCCTTGAACACTGCCAAAGTTTTTTTCCAGTTGGGAAATTATGTTACTAACTCATCCAATTATTTAGCTGATTTAATTACATTCATTTTGAAAGATGACAAGACAATTATTCGATTTAAAACATTGATGTATAATCACAATTTTGATGATTGGTTAGATTGTGTGGACTTTATACAAAACTCAAATATGAATGATCCATCATATAGAAATCTTGGAATATTTCTGAAATATCTTGATTATTTTTATTTGAATGTTTATGCTTTTTTAGCTACATTAATAAGAACAAAGTGTCAAAATGAAAATTGCCAAATTGTTGAGTCATTGCCATTTTATTTTGGCCGTGCATTTGAAGAGCATTTACAATTCAAAGAGAAAACTATTCACATCTTAACAGTTGGATTTTATTTGACGTATACCCTCATTGGTCAATCTTTATGTCTCTGGCTTTCTATCCTTTTCGTGAAAAACTACCTTTTAAAAGCACTTAAATATGCCCAAATATTCGCATTTATCTTTAAAGTACTTTGGCGAAAAATATAGTTAAAGACATTAGTTGACTTGTAACTAAATATACAAAAGTTATTAACAGATTTATACTAAACACTATCCATTTTGTTTATTCCACGATATACTTATAAACTTATTTACTAAGTTTTCAAACAATAAATGGCAAACAATTATTATATTATTTGAATCACGAAAGTATGATTCACTTTTAGAAAACAAAAATATACCTATTACATAATACCCTTTAAAAACCTGAATATTTTGATCTAGCACGTAACTTTGGACCGTTAAGATAGAAGATAATTGGAATAGCAATCATCAAAACACAAATTAATGCTAAAATTGTGCTACCCCAGCCAACTGGGAATTTGTCACTTCCTAAATTTTTGAATAAAGGTGCCCCAAATATGGGGAAAGCGCCGGCCATGGTTGAACGGAACATATCATTACTTGCAAATGTAGACGCCATATACCTGGGAAATGACATACCAAGAAAATTAAACAAAGTTTGAAAAGTAATAAATGCACCTGTAGCAAAAATGGCACTTCCAACTAAAGCACCCATCCAATGAGTTTCTGGAGAAGAAGACCATGCAAATATAAAAATACCAATAGGCATAATTATAGCACCAACAATGGCCATTGGTAAGAAAGCTTCAGGAGGAACTTCTGCATTTTTCAAAATCTTTTTAGTGAAAACCTTGTTTGAAAACGGGATATAGAAGCAACAACCGATGACTACACCTATCATTATAGCAACATAACTAACTCCCATTTCAATCAAATTAAAGTGGTAAGTTTCGATGAAAACTATGGGGAAAGCTTCAAACCAAATATAGAGGATCGAATAAATTAATCCAAGATAAACATCAATTAAAAGGACAACTGGTTCAAAAATTGTTATCTCAATAGGTCTCCATAAAATATCTTTAACAATTTCATTGGTGGTCATTTTCATATTTTCTTGTTCTCCTTCACTTGTAATCTTTAAATTTCCAGTGACAGCCCTCAAGCGTTTAGCCTTTCTTAAGAGTAAAGTCTTTTGATAGGTTTCTGGTAAGAAAAATGTCATAATCAATAAAGAAAATCCACTCAAGATTAGCATGAACCAGAAAGTCCATCTCCATCCAAGTAATTGGGCGAAAACAGATCCAATTAATGGTCCAAGTGAAGGACCACATACAGCACCGATGGACCATACAGCTATACCGATTGGCATATAAGGAACATTGATAATGTCACCAATAGAAGCAGGACCAGTAGCTAAAGCAGGAGATGCAAATATACCAGATAAAAATCGAAGTACACATAAAGACGCAATGTTTTTCACTAATGCAGTGGGAATTTGTAAAATGCAAAATATGAAAAGAGTTATAATGTATATATAAGTTCTACCAAATATTGCATTTTCAGACATTGGAGAAAATACTAATGGACCAATTCCATAACCAAATACAAACAATGTAAGAGGGAGAGTTGCCTCAACTCTGCTAATACCCCATTCTTCCCTTAATTGTTCAACTCCGGGAGTGTAAATTGCAGAAGCCATATAAACAGACACAGTTAACATTGTTACTTCAAATATAAAGAATACTTTTTGGTACAATGGCCAATTATATGGGTTATCTGGATCATCTTCACTGTCCCAATCCACTAGTATTAAATTATTGTCATCAGAGTCAAAAGACTCTTTCCCATCTGCTGTGCTTAATTCTGAGCTAGTTTTATTTGATTCGTACCCCGATAAATATTTCGCAGGTACAACGTATTCAGATGTTTCCTCTTTATGATTGAAAAACTTGTGACCTGATAAGTGGTAAATTAATCTCCCAAAAAATGAATCTCTAATAAATCTGTGATGCATGGTTAATTTAAGTATATATAATATTGAATTAGATTTATTTAAATAAAATTAATTGAAAATAAGAGGTATCTAGGTTTGCTTAAATATTTGAAAGCTTTCACAAGAAGATGTACTACTGTATTTGTAAGCTAGGCTTTTCTCCAATAAATATTTCACTTTATCAAGAGAAGAGTTAATCTTCGGAAAAAAAGATAATACCGTTGTTTCCGAAGCTGTCAAACTTAAAGAAAATGATTTGATGCCCTGGTCAATGTTTGACTCACTGCTGACAAACTACAGCCTTATGTTATTATTTTTTTTTTTACAAGTGTGTTACTTCCATATGATAAGTACTTGTTATATACTATGTTAACCTTATATACAATATATCCTGTGGTTATTTTGACAAATGTTGAAATATATTGAGTCTGATTATTAATGGGTTATTCCTCATATTAAGTCTGATTATTAATGAATTGAATTGCTTACCACAATTGCATCAATAACTTCTTATTAGATAAATGATAAGCCAAAATTATGCTTCTAATTTTGGTTTTGGTTCTAGAGAATTCTTTACTGCGTTTATTTAGGAGAAGCCAACCAGGGAAATCAATTAAGTTAAAATAAAGTTTACTAACCATGAGAACCCATTTAAGTAAGCAAATAGTCGTGCATTTTGAAATACAAAGTTTCTCACTTTAATCAAATAGGCGAATTTGTCAATTTATACTGATAACAATTTAGAGATGAGCAGTTTGTTCTCTATTTTGTTTTGTTTTTCGTTTTGTGTGTGTGTGTGTGTGTGTTTTTTTTTTGTTATTTTTTTTTTCTTTTGAAAAAAAAAAAATCCTTGCAACTGAATTTTATTACTATATTTGAACAGAAAAGGAAGCCATTTAAAGAATCAAGAGAATGGAAAAAAATGTTACAAGGCAATAGATTCGCGGAAATTGATTCTGGGGTCTAACTGCTCTTTTGTGTTATCAGCCAAGGTTACTATAATATTTTTCGTCTATAAATTTCCTTTTCTATTGCCTGGCCCTCTCTATAGTCATATCCAAAACGGATTGGATTCCTCCTCGCCATCTTGCTTCTAAATATTCTTCAGTTGGTGCAAAATCTTCAGTTTGCCTTCTTTTTCTCTCCTCATTCAATTCTTCAGTTCTTTCCCTTTTTTGACGCAAAGCTAATTGTTGTTCATGCCGTATTTTTCTGAGCCGTTCAAGTTCATTTTGTTGGTTCATTACAGTATTTTCAGTAAATTCAGACGCAATCTCCAAATTTCTTTGATGTAAAAGTGAATACGAAAGAGTTGAATAAAGATTATCATATTCAATTTCACCTTCGCTGGTGGTGAATTCGGAGTACCTGTTCATGTCGATACCATTTGCAGCACTTGAGCTGGATTGTAGAGGCAGCATATGTTGCTCTTCATTTTCTTCCTCGTACCTTTCAATTTCCAAATGATGCCTAATAATGCCATTATTTGTCATATGTAAAGGTCTTTCAGCAATTTGGAGCGGTAACAAATTAATGACTCCAGGGTGCAAGTCCCTAGCCCCTGCTCCATAAGTATCTGCCATTTCTTGTTGAATCATTTCTTCGACCCTTGCACGATCCTCAGGGGTAGAGTAATCGTGATCTTAATCCTGTTAGTAATTCACTGGCAATAAATGCTTGGTAAACTATTATTTCTCATGCCCTGATTTCAGTTGCAACTGGGAATTTATCATACATACATGCTAGATCATCTAATTGATCAAATTTTACCGTCACCATACTCTCCGTTGATCTTTGGCCTATTTTATTTTTTCCGTGACTCACAAGTGTAAGCAAATTTGGAGAAAATTCGTTTCTTTGGCAGATATTTAAGATAAAAAAAAAATAAAAGACAACAAATTTAAATATTTCTATTTTTTTAATTTTATTATTCTATCTAAATGTTTTATTGTACTAATATCAAATTCTTGGATTATTATTATTTTTTTTTTTTCGATTCCAAAAATGGGAAATGGGGTTTGTTTGAAACAACAACCCTGTGGAAGTAGAATCACCGTAGTGGAAGGGACCGATAATGAATTATCAGAATATAAATAAGAAAAAAAGCAAGTGAATATTTGGCGTTGCTAAAGTAGTAGGAAGATAAAAGAGCATCTATTAATTTGCTTACGTAATAGACATATTTCGAAAATATGAGGAAATATCTCATTAATTGTTTATGTGAATGTTCTAGGCTAAGTTTAATTAAAGTTCAAACTATACTATAATATCTGATTAAATTATAGTTGCTGGTAGCCGCTTGAAATTAAAAAGCCCAACATGAAGAACAAAAAACTAAAGACAAAAATGAAATAAAAAAAAAAAATTTAAAAAAAAAGTATATTTGAATGTGGTAAAAATTAAAGATAAGTATATATAAAAAAATATCGAGGCACATTACTGAGCCTCCGCTGTATAAGGCCCTAAATGTATAGATAAAAATTCTTGGTATTAATTCTTGGGTTGAATTCCAAACCCCAATATAGACAAGCAACACTCAAATCCAATGCTATATACTTGAACACATTGGCGTGGCATAAACAACTAAATAAACAAAAAATCACCAATTCTTTCCACATGAAAAAATGATTGTATGTAAATCAAAATAAATTTTCATATAAAATGATTATCATTGATATACACTTATACATTTCAAATCTGCATAATATTGGATAAATTTCTTTATATAAATTTCTTTTTCCCTATATAAATGCATCCTTATGTGTGATCTTCAACTAAAGATCATCAAATAGCCAATTAAACATTTAAATTCCATCAATAAAGTAATAAACCGCTTTTTAATTCAATTGGGATTATTCTACAAATGAATTTTATTAATTGGCTACATATAAAGTGAGTCCTTTATTGGTAAATATGTCGCATAATCAAATGGCAATTTTAAGTTTGAACCCCTCTTTCAAACTATCTTCATTCACTCCTAATAATCTATAGTTATTTAAGGTTAAGCCGATTAGCGATACCGATAACGGTATCCTTACATTTTATTTTACATTATCCTACAATTTGTTTCATAATAATTTAAATGAATATATATATATATATGTATTAATTTATTTATTTATTAATTAATTTATTTATTTAGTTATTTTTTTATATATTATTACTATTTTCTGGTCGTCTTCTTCTTTAATAACTAGACCGTTTTACGCAATTAGCGTACCTTAAAATATATGCCGGAACTAGTTTTTCTTCCTTCCTTTTTCATTATTATTTACTCCTACTTCTCATCTTCAATCTGCTTTGACGATTAACTTTAGCCGTATCGCATAAAAAATTACCACTTCATTGCAATTTTAGTATTTTCAATCTACATTCTTGCTTTTCGTTTATGTTTTCTTTCAATTGCTACATTTGATTAATTAATACAATTTATTTGTTGAATATGAACTTAAGCGCCCAAAACATCAGCATCGTACTTTTGCTTGAACCAAGCGATGGTGTCTTCCTTGGAGGTCTTGTGAGAGTTACCAATAACACCCTTACATCTCTTTCTTCTGGCGATTCTGGCACCAGCTCTACCCATACAAACGTAGAAATCCATACCGTAAATACCGATACCTGGGTCGTACTTGATACCTAAGTCAATGTGTTCATCAATACCAAAACCAAAGTTACCAGTAGCAGAGAAGTTCTTAGCCTTCAATTGGTATTCCTTGACCTTTAAACCTCTTTCTAAGATTTCTTCAGCCTTTGGACCTCTGATAGTAACGTGAACAGCAATCTTTTCGTTTCTTCTGATACCGAAAGATCTAACAGTGTATCTAGCCTTAGATTGAACTGGGGTTTGACCAGACAATTGTTCTAAAACCTTGGAGGCTCTGGTTAATCTATCACCGGATTCACCAACACAAATGTTCAAGACCAACTTTTCAAGGCGTAATTCACGCATAGGGTTTTGGGTTTTAGCAGACTAAAAGTTAGTATTTTAATAATTTCAATGCTTTGGGTTCTTTTTCCAGGTTTTCCTAGTCATCATATGATCAGCTCGATGATCTACCAATTTAGTGATATAGATACTCCAAAATTCTCTGGGCTATTTTGTTCCATATTCTTAGTAGTATTGAAGATGTGGCTTTCTCGCCCATCAAAAGTCTTTATTAATGAAGGATTTTTCATCATCACTTGAGCTTTTAATCTTATTTTCACTATATTTACTATCAGATAATGTGAAACACCATGATTATAATAATAATAATCACTATTTTGATAATGCAGGCGTTGATATATTAGTCTTATAAGTGGAAAATGACTTCATATGATGCCTTAATAACCTTGAATGTTCCTATATTGCTCTTTTTACATACCATCTTGACTGTAGTTTGTAGATAATTTTCAAATAATAGTTCAAAAAAATTTTCAATAGTGAGAGCGAGCGTCCTGCGCAGAACCAGAATCCGGTTGGAATATTTTCTGGCATGCAACTGTGTGCAGTATGTGTTATTGTCGATTAAATGTGTGCGTGATAATATAGGGCATAAGCCCTGGCTTTGAAGGGAAAAGAAGATATTGGTGTTTGTGGGATAGCTAGTTAGTTAGTTAGTTTGTTAGTAAAATACTTATCATATTATATACAGTCACACACACACACACACTCTCTCTCTCTCTATCTCTCTCTCTCTCTCTCCCCATGGTGTTTAATTGATAAGAATACTTACTTAGTACTACAGGCATAGACTAATTTTAATTGTGTTTGTGCATTTCTGATAATTAATGTAACTAATCTTCTTATTCTATTTTCTTTAACCGTCGACATTATTAAAAGACTTTTCCTTCTCCTTGATATCGTAGAAAATGTCTCCCACGTTGTGATTACCATGGAATACCCATCCTTGCTCTGTAACATGGAACAAATTAATAGAACCACCAGAATAAGCATCTCTATGGGTGGCAGCCAAAATGGATCTCTTACCTAAATATAAAGCATCTTCCACACTTAAATCCCATTTATATTCAGAGTCTAAAACACCATATGCGAAAGTTTGACCAGAACCAACACAGAATAAATCACCTTTCATTCTAGTACCATCTGAATCAACATAGAAAATAGTTGGACCTTCCTTCTTGGTATATCCACAAACCATGGTACCCATAGACAATCCCATACCTTTATATTCATAAACCAAATTAGCCAAAATTTTAGATGCTGCAGCTACGGAAATTCTTTCCTTTTCTCTTAATTCATGCAATCTACATTGAGTTCCTAACCAAGTTTCCCAATACTGACAATCAGCTGCACCACCAGCCATAGTCCCTAACAAAAATGGATTGATTTCAATAACTTTCTTCACCGTTTGTGACGCAATCCAGTTCCCTGCGGTGGCTCTGGAATCAACAGCAACGATAATCCCTCCTTGGAATCTGAATGCTAAAGTCGTGGTACCATGGGCAATTTTAATCTTACAATCTGGATTAGTATCGTCATCAGTATGTGCTCTAAGAAAAGCTGTAGGTTGTGAAATTGGTGGCAATTGAATTTGAGGTGCCAATTCAAGCTTTTGATTTTGCGCTAACCCTGAAACGGCATCGTTAAGCTCACGCAGAAGTGGGTTCTGCCTCTCGTTCGTGTACTTCTGAGCAATTGTATTCATTATTTGCTATTTATGGTATATATTAACTTTGTTTACCACTGTATTGAAGCTTCAGTTTCAAGTTGTTAATGCTTTGATTTAATTGCCACTGCGAATAGATTCGAATGAGCCTAGGAACAAGTATACGCCCGCATGTGCAGGACCCCCCGGGCAGTCTTTAGTTTGAAAAAGACACTTTTATAATAGATTCTGAAAAAAAAAAAAAAGTTGTTTTTCTTTTTAAAAAAAATATATATATATATATAAATGAAACTCATAGTATACTAATATTTTTAATTGGGATGTTGCAACCTAAAAACTTAATGTTTTTTTTTTTTTTACAATTGTTAATGTATGGTATTAAATTAATATGCTAATCTATTTTGATTCTCTTGTGAGAAGCTTCATCTGTATCTTCAATTTCTCTTTTCATTTCTGGTTTCTGGAATACAGGTCTACTTGGTGGCTTATTGGAAATGAACAGAGGTGGCTTACCTAAACTGCCAACATGGCCACTGGCAAACAGAGGAGGTTTCCCCAACAGACCACCTTTGTGGGTATTTTCCAGCTTAAACAGAGGCGGTTTGAGTACGCCTGGTCTTTGTATAGTTGTAGAAGCCGGTTTGGGGGCTGTATGTACAATATTATTGGTAATGGTAGGTGTAGCACTTGATGATGAGGAAGAGCCAATATCAGGTTTCGATGAAGTGGGTGTGATAGAATTAGCGGTCGTCTGAAGAGAAACAGTATTATTATTCAGAGCCGCCGGGGATGATATGGTGTTTACGACCGTTTTTGGAGGATCCTTGGTGATATTGCCTGATTGAACTGGGGTGCCAACTCTGCTAGGTAATCCAGAACCACCTTGCTCTCTTTCTTTGATTGATTTACTGAGAGCAATATCTAAAATTTTACTAACTTGTTGTGGGGCCTTTTCAACTAAAAAGCCAAGTGCATTATCTCCACACCCTGCTTTGGCCCCTATCACGTTGACTTGTGCAATTGTTGTTGCTAGCGCTTTAGTAATAATTTCCGTTGTTGTAGCTGTATTATATGATAATTTTCTCATTTTATATAACGTGAAAAGTTCTTTTTGAAGATACGCTAATGATTTTTTGGTATCTGTATTAACGGATGGGATTCCTGGACTTGATGTAGTGGGGCTTGCACTGGCCAGTGCCCTATTAGCTGCTAATTGATCTTTAATAGACAGAGAAGACGTGGTACTACTACTTTCTTGAGGTTTAAAATACATCGGTGTCTTCCCGTTGCCACTTGCACCATCTCTTCTAATTTCACTGGCAAGTTCCGCTATAGTCTTTGGCTTGGCTCCTTGAAGTTGAGACATAAATTGCAGCCTTGCTCCTAATCCACCTATTCCTCCTAATCCACCAAAACCTCCTAAAGTAGAACCTAAACCGGTCAATCCTGATCCAAATCCTGTCAAAGAATTATACCTACTTGCGAGACTAGCGGTGGCCAGTTGATGACCTTCTAATCTTTGCTTTTGTTTCCATTCTTCAGCTTTTAAAGCTGCTTCTTTCGCCTTAGCGGTAATTAATTCTTGTTGTTTCAACCTTACTTTTTCTCTTTCTTTTATAAACATATCATCGATGGTCCAGGCCAATTCTTGGGGGCTATTAACATTTTCACCATTTTTATTTTCAACTTTCTTGAATATTCGATTTAATATTAAATTATGGCAAACCAGTGCTTGCCATCCATCGGCACAATACTTATAATAAGGATAAGTTTCTTTAATCCCATCACTAATTTCAGTTGCTGTAAGTACGCTACCCTTGGTTTTCAAAACATTAGTAATAAGGAGTGGATATGATAAAGTTGGTTTCATTCTATATTGTTCAGGTATCTCATCAAGAGTATAAACTTTCTTAGATGCTTTCTTAATTTGATTTGAATTATCTCTTCTTCTTCTTGGATTTTTGGCTGGGAAATTTAAGTTATCATATTTTTTAGGCCTGCAAGCATCTAATATCTTAATTGGATTTTTAAGTGATGTTTTCTTTGGTGCTCTATCATACCTATTTGGATCTATTTTACTCAATTGCACTTCAAGGACTGGTCTAGGTGGTAATGGCCTATGTAATGTTCCATGTGCAACTTTCAATGGGAAACCAGCACTAGATGCTACTAAATGAGTTGGTAGTCCAGCAAGTGGATTTGTAGACGTTGTTAATCTCCCATTATTGATACCTCCATAAGACCCATAACCTACGATATTATTGACAATTGAATTGGAAACTGAATTCCCAGCTTTAGGTGCTGGTCTGCCATACATTCTTGAACTTGGAGGTTGGATGGCCGCTGGGCGTCCCATTCTGGGGCCCAGGTTAACTGCATTGGCAGGTTTACCCATTAAAGGAGTAGGCCGTGGTGGAGGTTGATGAATTGTAAACGGAGGAGGAGCTTTTTTGTTGGAAGTATAAGAAGATCTTTCAATTTCTTGTTGATGAGCATCAATTAAGGGAGCTAATGAAGCAATTTCTTGATCCAAACCACTAAGAAGATTACTGGTATCATCTTTATCGTTTTCTAAGCTTACTCCTTGAGATAAATTATGTTGTTTTACCAACTGGTCAATTTCATCTTCATCATCTTCTTTAATTTCAGACCTGCTGAATTCTTCAAATTTAATAATATCAGGATCATTCTCTAAATCTATTACTGTACTACCCTTACGACGAGAATGATCATTAAGTATAGCTTCAATTTGAGCATCAAGGAATTCAGCATCGTCTTCTAAATTATCAAGCTCGGGACCCAATTGGGCCATGATATCATTAATTTCTTCAATGCTTGCAGTAGCAATGGATTTACGTCTTGAGACGGACACTCTACGTTGAATTGACTTCCTGGACTCTTCTATATCCACTGTTACTTTCTTGTTAGATTTCTTTGGTGTGGAAGGTGTAGTGGAAGAGAAATTCAGTTTCAAATTAATTGCATCACTTGGGTTGAATTGCTTTTCTGGTCCATTTTCGTCTATGGGCTCGATCAGTGGGAGAACAAAAGTAAAAGGAATATCACCAATTTGAATTTTGGTCCCATCAATGAGTGGGACAGTGATACCTTTCTCAACGAATAAATCATCTACAAATGCACCATTTCTTCCAAGAATTGAAATTTCAAATCTTTGAGTTCCGAAATTATAAAATATTTTGGCATGCCTTCTAGATATAGCCTTTTTCCCTGATAAATGTACATCTACAGCATGATGAGAAGATTGTAATAAATCATCATTTGATTTACGTCCAAGCACTACCTGTAATGTTTGAACGAAAAATGTGAAACTTTCAAAATCTAATCTGGCATAGGCACTGATCTTGGAAATGTCTTTATCTAAAGTCTTATCGTCTGGACCCAATGCATTTTCATTAGTGGGGACCACGTATAAAGTCGGTTTGGATTTCTTGACATTCTGATGTTGATTGTAAAATGCATTATCGGTACTTTCATTTTCATTTTCATCTTGCCATTCTAAACGATGATTTGTATTTTTAAAATATTTATCATGATTATTACTATTTTTAGGAGGTGGGAAGCTTGAATTGGGGTTTTTATCTAGTGGATCCAAATTTTCATCTTCAATATCAACCAGCTCCAAATCTCGAGAATTCAATCGATCTACATCCTGGAAATTATGAGATGAATGTGAAGGTGTTTCCGGTGATCCATTACTTTGCCTTGCATCCATAATATTAAGATGATCTCCATTAGATTGATTATTTATTGTCCCTAGAAGTCCCTTGGGTTCCATTTCAGAGTGTCCACGATCCTCTGTTAGCAGTGACATGATGATCGTAAATAATTACAAATCTCCCCAAACAAACAACTGAAAACGGGTTTAATTTACTCTTCTGAATGGGATCTTCTGGATAGTATGAAAAGTAAAATGGATTAATAATGTCAAAATAATTGTCTTGATTTACCACTTAAACCACAATCCTTTAATTTATGGCTTCAACTGGGTTCTTATTTTACGTTAAAAGATGCGATGGCCTTTTTTGATATTGATTTTACTAGTGAGAATCCTTTGGCTTTAACTGTTAGTGTGCAGGTGTCTGCGGGTGCCTGGCCCACGCTGCTTTACAAACAAATATATTATTTTTTTTCTTTCAAGATAACGAGAACATTTTTAGTGAAATATGATTTAAAGTCTTGATAATGATATTTACAGGTTATTTTATATATGGTAGCTTTTGTATGTTCAAAAAATTCTATATATTGCTTGAAATGGTGCAAGCATAATAGCTTTATTTCTTTCATAGCGTTCGTACATATATATATATATTTATATATTTATATTATTTTTTTTTATCGTTTCATCGTTTTTATTTTTTTTTTTATTTAGAGAACAAGAGTAAAGTCCAAATAAGCTATATATATATTTTTATAAATTATAGTGCCCAGTAAAATATCACCGTAATATATTTTGGTTGCGAATTTTGCAATTATCAGAATTAATGAGATGACTTAAATAAAAATATGAGATACTTACTTTAAATAGAATTCAGAATGGACCAAGAACAAATTGAAAATAAACCCTTTATACAAGCACATACATAAATACACTGGTGCATTTATTTGTGTATCCAAGACACTATCTCATGACTTTCACCATACTAATTCTATGTTGTATAGAAGAATAGACAGACGATCGTACTGCATATATAAGAACATCTCAACTCCATCGCATCATCCATCAAATCAACTCACCTCAACTTTAATTTACCTGATTACAATTATTTAAAAATGGTACGTATAAATACTATTTTATACATGTGTATAAAATATTTTATGTGATTCATATATAAAGGGTAACTGAAAATGAATTAGAACGATGAAATGTATTACCAAGCAAGAGCAGAGATGAATAATTAACCTGAATTTGATACTAACTTTAGGCTGTTAAAAAGAGAACAACAGCTAGAGCTAAAGTGGCAAAAGCCAATGCCAACTCATCTAGAAAGACTAGTTTAAACAACAAGATTGCTGAACTTCAAGATCAAACTTCAGATTATCATGAAAATCCATTTTTAAAACTCCTGAAAACAACTAAAAAAGAAAAACAGGATACCAAATCTGCAACTTTTATTGCCAAACTTGCTGGAGCTAACCTTAGTGGGGGGATATCCAAGTCTGCATTAAGAAGAAGGAAAAGAAAGGCCAAAGAACAGTTGAAACCTAAAATGGACGAATTGCTTTCTACATTAGAGGAGCTGGACTCAACAATCAAAGTAATACTGAAGAATCCTACATCTTATATAGATTCACTGAAGGTAAATTTGAATAAACCAAACGCAGCCAAAAAGACAGGCCACAGGAAAATTCTAACTCAAGAACATCAAAACTTTCAGCAAGTATTGAAAAATCCACAGTTTAGAAGTAGCCCTTTCAGTGCATTGAAAGATGCTATTAAGAGCAACATGAATTAAATATAATAGAGAATTCATATGTTCAATATATACATTCATCAATAATTTATAGTATTAAATAATAAAAATAATAATTGTCCATCATGCTAACATTTATTATAATAATTATTATACAAAAACTGGGAAATACAAATTAAAAAAAACAATGAAAACATTCATTTATATTTTAAACAGTGATTATATTGGTATGAAAATATTAGTGCCTTGCATATGAAATTATTGATAATTTTGGTACAACTTTCTTTTTTTGATTGATTAATAATGCATGCTATTTTCCACTGATTTCTCACATATTTTTGAATTTTTTAAATCAAGAGAAATCTTTCCAGATTAGGTGTTCAGATGGTTTAGATAAAAATCAATTTATCATTTCTGAGTCAAGAAACTTTATACAACCATTTTATCAATTAAGGTGAATCTATGGTGCAATAAATTATATAAGATAATAAAAACTTGTAAAAAAAAAAAACATAGTAAAGAGCCAATTGATTACATCATATCAAGCTCGGTTAATTATTATCAAGGTATGCAGATAATTATCTAGAGTGTAGAATAGAAGAGTACACTTAGACAATATGTTTTACAATCTTCAATTAAAGTGGAAAACTATGATAAAAATTACTAATAATAATACAAAAATGAGGCCAGTCAAGACAACAAGAAAGATGGCTCCACTTAATCAAACAGATTTCAAAACTTGGCCCTATTGAAATAGTTTACCACCAAATAGAATTTATACCGAAGAGAAAGATAAAAAAACAAAATAATTAAATTAAATAAATTAAATAAATTAAGTAAATTAAGTAAATTAAGTAAATTAAGTAAATTAAGTAAATTAAATGAATTAAATGAATTAAACCTTAAACTACTAGTTTTCATAGCATTAACACTCAATAAATTTCAGCAAAAAAAGTCTATTATATTCTTATGATATATTGCAAGTTCTTATGGGATTTCAGGTTTTTCATGGGATCCAAAGATTCCAAAGATTTCAGAAGTTCTTGATTGATTTGTAGTTGTCATTTCATTGCTTTTATTATGGCAACCTTGCTTAATATTTTTCTATATTTTCTATGTTTTCTATATTTTCTATGTTCGGTATATTTTTTATGTTTTCTACATTTTCTATGCTCGCTAAATATTTTAAGTTTTCTATATTTGCTAAGTTCGCTATATTTTTATATCTCTTCTACATTCTCTACGATATTTAATCTTTTCTGTATCTATAATTCTATAATTCTATCATTTATATCATTTATATCTTTAAAATATATCTATATATATATACATATATTCTATAGTCTCTATTTGTATATTTTAGATTGTATATCTATTTGTATATCTACTTGTATATCTATTTAAATTTTTCTATTTAAATTTGCTATTTGAATATTTTCTATATTTTCAATATTTTCATGCTGACCTCTCACAACATTCTATTGAACAATTATCTACAGATAATAAGAAAATGGAAAAATGTTTAAACATGAATTAGACATGAAAAATAAATAGAAATAAATGCAAAAAATTACTGCATTAAAGTTTGACTTTTAGTTTTTCGTGTTTTGCTTTGTTTTCGTTTTTGTTTATGTTTATGTTTTCGTCTGTTTTTGTTTAATATTACGATTGTCTTTGTTTTCATTTTCTTTTAATGTTATTATATTTTTAATTTTTTTTTAATTTTATTTCATTTTCATTGTATTTTGTTTGTATTTTCATAATATTTTCATAATATTTTCATAATATTTTGTTTTTATTTTATTTTATTTTTATTTTGTTGTTGTCGTTGTTGTTGTTTTATTTTCGTTTCACGTCTACCTTTAAATCATGTAAAATATTCTTTGGATAGCGATAAAGTCCTTGTCTAAATAACACGAACACTACCATAACTAGCAGCATACTTTTACCTCACTTTTGTTGACTACATCTTACAACCAGGACTAGAATTATTAGTTAAGTCAGTCCTTGTATGCTCCAAAACTGCATTATGGGTATGCTGTTGCTATATGGCTGGTGCATAATTTGCACTAGATATATGCATTAAACGAAGTCTCCACGTTACACAAACGTGTTGTAAACACAACAAAAAAATACCAATTATGTAGCAAAATACCTCTAAAAAAAAAAAAAAGACCCTAAATCAAAAAATATTTGTCTCTTCTATAAACCATTAGATTCATTTAATTTAAGCTAATAAGTCATCTTTCACGTACTTGAAGGTCTCAATTAGTAGAGGTAAGCCAATGGAAGCCTATCAAAGACTGTCCCTACTTGACTTTGAGTCCATGGAACTCCCTAAAGGTACCAGTCTGCCTAATGGTTCCGGCTATTTTGACGACGTAATTCCAAATAATGTTTACATGGAGCAAAGTCAAGAAACCGAGAGCCAACAAGAAAAACATAATTCTTTTAGCCCTTTCAATATTCAGTCTGAGATTAAATCCCGAATTATACTGGCGGAAAGTATTCAACTGATGCCCTCTTTCAAAGCTCCAATTCCTTCATCAGATTTCCCATTTGCATATAATAAACATAATGAACTGACTTTTGATGACGAAGACTTATTTCCCGCTTTAAATGCTGATAGTCCAATTGTAAAATTTGATGACGTGAACCTAGATTTAATAAACCATGCTACTTTGAAAGCACTAATTGTACAATTGACTTCCCCAGAAGTTATTGATTATAACTTGATTTGTGATTTTTTCCTCACTTACAGAACTTTTGTATCATCTGTTGAAGTAATGGGATTACTATTAACCAGACTCATTTGGGCCCTTCAATATATCAACTCAAATGATTCCGAGCGCACTAAGATTGGTAAATTGGTTTTGCTTCGTACTTTTGTAGTTTTAAGACATTGGATATTAAATTATTTTGTCGATGATTTTGAACCAAACTCCCTGATATGTGATATGTTCACCAAACAATTGAATGAAATTACTGAAAAGCTGAATTTTCTCGCTAATGAGGATCAAAAATTATTTGAACGCAAAATTGTTTCTGATTTGAAAATTCATTGGATTCGTCAAGTAAATGAATTCTGGAATTCAAATATAGATATTGACACTCTGCAATTAGAATCTGTCATATCTTATCATTTACCTCTGATTGTTGAATTGAATTTATCTACCAATAAACTTATCAAATCAAGTACCAATATGTCAATACATACAAATCCTCTGTATCGTCGACTGGCTATGCTTTCACTTTATGATCAAAAAGCTCATCATAAATGTCTTATACTAGATGAATCTAGTACCGATGAAAATCCACAAATGTTAGTTAATAATCTCCTATTACTGCATAAGTCACTGAGATCTTCAATTAATAACCAACTTCAAGTATTGCATCAAAAATGCAAGAAGGAGAATAATTTTAAACCTCATATTAATCCAAACGTGAAGCATAACTATATATATCTACAGGATTCTTCAGTAACTTTGAAAAGAACTGTTAAAAATGATATAGAATCATCTCAATTTACTGTCAAACCAAATTCTCCAAATTCCCCAACTCAGTCTGAACCGGGATCTACTGTATTTGATAGCATTGATGGATTTTCTACTAATGGTAATTTGAAAATTCCATCTCTGAAAGTTTTCACTATTATACCTCCAACTCCCGTTAAGAAAATGGAATACACGCTTAAAAATGAATTCCCTGATACATCATCAATTCAAGCACCGTTATCACCTCACGGAGATGTTGAATATGATATTAGTCGTAAGAATTCAATTAAGAAATTGTTTTATGGTTGGAAAAAGACTTTTAATCAGCCTGAAGGGAATCCAACTACCAATTTGGATACAAATGCGTCGCAAAAGGATTCAAACACTATAGCTCGTAAATCTTTGGTTCAAATTTCAGAACATGAGTGTGACAATTTAGATAATCGAGTAGATGTTTTAAGTGCAAGAATTATTGACGAACTTGAACATTTAATTAGATTCTATATCATAAATGAACAGCCTCACAATACAATTTTAGAGGATAATTATGATGAATTTGACAATGAAAAATATAACAAGGATTACGCCCAACAAATTCAAGAAAATAATCATCTGAATACAGTATATGCATTTAAGGAGGGAGACGGAGGTGAAATGAACAATAATAATCTTACTAATAACACTAATAATGTCAATAATAATACTCATAATAATAACATAAGCAAGAACCACAGCTACAATACTAATACGACTACTACTACTAATACTAATAATAATGATAAGAAAAATAATAATAATATCAACAACAACAATAATAATGATAATAATAACAATAATTACAATCATAACAATCGGAATAATAATAACAGAGGAAGTGTTAAAGAGACTAATGATGACGAAGATTTGCCCGAACATAACATAGACATAGGTGATCTTTCTGATCTCAATATCATAAAAATTGACAAATTTATTAATGAGGGAAGTTTGGATGAAGATATCTTCAATTCTGAAGATCAAGAACATGAACATGAACAAGAACAACAACAACAACAACAACAACAACAACAACAACAAGAAGAAGAAGAAGAAGAAGAAGAAGAAGAAGAAGAAGAAGACGTTTCAAAAGAACTGTCTTTTCAGAAACCAGTTAGTATCAACTGGAATGATGAAACAAATTTGGAGTTGGAAAATTCTCATCCTAGAACATACAACTCAAGCTTTGAATCAAATAAAGATGAAGATTTTAATTTTGAAGTTATAGATTTGAATGCAAATAATTACAATGTTTTCAAATCTCCACGGAAAAGTGCTATGCGAAATTCTAAAGGTACTTTTTCGAAAAATTTAAATCTTTCTCAAGAGAGTTCCTTGAATGGTGCTGGCCACCGAAATGTTGATGTTTCACCAACCAAAAATCGGAATTCTAATTATATTCCAAAGTCCAAAACTCAATATTTTGATGTAAGCTCAGACTTTGTTGAAGACAATGTAATTCTATTTTCCGGGGGGAATAATTTAAATCAATCTTACTCTTCTTCTATTTCAACTCCAAGTAATTTGACTGAATATGATGCAGATGTTGCTGAGTTGGGAATACTCAATAACCCACATGATCAAATGTTTCAACAATCACATTCAAAAAGAATTTCTTTCAACGAAGCCAATATTAACTATAACCAAAAAAGGTTATCAGTTATCTCGCGTACTTCCTCCAGTTCTATGTTTAAAAGGGATTCGGCTAAATCATATATAAGTTATGATTCGTTATTTTCTTCATCAAATGGCTCAACTGGTAAAATTAATAATAATATGATCAGAAGCATGACAGATAACAACGGGTTTTTGAAAAAGAAAACAGCCTTCAGCAATTTAAGAGATAATAATACCAACCTTCACAATTCAATGGGCTCTCTTTTTAAAGGTTCTGCAGTTGTACATAAAGGTATCAGATTAAGTACCTTAAGTGCTCTCACGGAATTACCATTTAATTGCTTTGAAGATAGTTTTTCAGAGAACACTGTAAACACTAGTGGCACTCAAAAGAAAGTATCAATGAAATCCAATAAACTGCTGGAAGTGTACGACAGTTCTATATTTTCAGTGGCCATTAAAACGAAAAAACTGAGCAAGAAAACTAGTAATACTTCTTCGAACAATTCAGCAGCTATTCCTGGGATCAACAATTGTATCTTGAAAGAATTGGCAGCTATCCCAGATGAATCGTTTAACTTCAACAATCCAGTAGATACTGCTTTGGAAAAACTCGAGGGCAAGGCTTCAAAGCATTTGCTCGATGACACTCAGGAGATTTTGGATGAAATAAACAATGCCCAAACATTAGATGTTATTGATTTAGATGATATGAGCAATGAAATCTCGGAAGAGAAACCGTTGTACCACCAAAACACTAATGATAATACTAATGAAACGAAAAAGTCACGTTGTTTTACATCAACTGATGATAATGAAAAAGAAAATATTGATCTTCTTGATTTTGCAGAGCAAACTCAAAGTTCTGAAATGTCTAACTTTGGAATTGGAAATGCCCCCAAATCCCAGTTGCATAAGAGTAAATCAAGTATATTTATTCCAAATAGTATTTCAAATACTAATTTCAGTGTTAATTCCAATGCTCCCAACAAGATGAATCAAACTAAAAAATATCAATCTCCAAAAGCCATTCTTGAAGAATATTCAGTTTCATCAGAGCTTTTATCAGTGGAAAAGGTGTTACAAACAAATTATCATATTTCATTTGTTTTGAGTTATGACTCGAAAGCGCTTGCACACCATTTCACGATGATTGAACAAGATATTTTACAAGAAATAGATTGGAAGGAACTTATTGAATTGAAATGGAACAAGGATCTTCAGCCTGTCAACAGTTGGCTTGAAGTTATAGTAAACGACTCATATTTTAGTCAAAATAAAGGTGTCAATCTTGTCATATCAAGATTTAATTTAATGGTGAATTGGATTATATCAGAAATCTTACTAACTAAAACTATGACGGAAAGGATCAATTTGATTTCAAGATTTATTCATGTGGCCCAAAATTGTTATGCATTACAGAATTTTGCAACTTTAATGCAGATTATTTTGGGATTAACGAGTGAAAAAGTGGGCAAATTGAAAGAAACTTGGAAAAATTTACCACCTGGTGACATTTTAATGTTGAAAAATTTAGAAGAATTGGGATCTCCTTTCAAGAATTTTTTAAACATTAGACTTTGTATTAATCAAATGGTTCCTTCCAAAGGATGTATTCCGTTTGTTGGTTTATACTTGTCAGATTTAATTTTCAATGCTGAGAGACCAGCTTTTATAAAGGCAAACGGATTTAATGATGATCTGTTACCAGAACTTGATGAGAATGAGAAGTTTATTAATTTCTCTAGATTCAGAACTTCAGTACATATTGTGAAGTCATTATCTCAATGTATTGAATGGTCCAAGAATTATGATCTTCCTATTGATAGTGAATTGTTATCAAAGTGCTTGTATGTTAGATCATTAGATGAAGATGAGATGAATTATTGTATAAATGTGCTTGGTGAAAGAACAGATCTTCCAAATGAAAGGGTAGTTTCCGTAAACCAGCACTTGTAATATTTAAATCTACGTATGTAATAATAATATAATGTAATACGATATATATTAATTTGAATATGTCTTTTTTAATCCTTTTATTAATTTTTTTTTTCTCAAAATAATTATCGATTGCAACATTAATTATAACTTATAATATGCACCCCACATTTTTGATAATTATAAATTTATTAGACAGGGAAAAAAAACAAATTTTAAAAAAAATATTTACATCCTACTTGGAGCTCTATATTTTATAAGAAAATTGAATATTAAATCACAAGATACAAGTGCAAGCCAGGACTTAAAAAAAAAGACCGAGGCTTAATTTCATCTTAGGTTTCAGTTTCTAAAAGAATTGTCAAATCTGAATATGATTTTACTTATATTAAAAATTAATCTGAGAAAAAAAATTGAGATAGAGCACCATTAACATAATCCTGATGCTTTTTAAATTCGTAACTTTCACATTCGCTTGTGCCTAAAAATCAATCAAAGTGTTGGGCAATTTTTAAAAAGAAATGTATTGTTGCGTAAAAGGAGGGGTCAAAGCGATTAAAATAGGAGATTGTAGCTACTGGATATTATATTATTAATAAGTATTAAAAAGTGCGAGCATAAAACTCAAAAAAGAGAAAAGAAAAAACAAAATCCAAGAAAGATAACTTGTATCGTTATATAAAAAAAAAAAGAGTAACAAAGAAAGAAGTAAAAGTGGCACTTAAATATAACCTTTGATCCGCACTAGCTTTAGCCCAAAATAACACCACTAAATCGGTCCCGAATTTCAGGCAACTTTTTTTTCCCTTAATATATTTGCTTCTTCACCAAACTAATTTTTACTTTTCAGTGCCCCCTGCATCTTTAAAAAAATCAGCACAACCAATCTACAATATTACCCATGAGAAGGATTCAGAAAAATAAAGCTTGGTTTATAGGAGTTGTAACATCTTCAGCTATAGCTTTAGCAATTGGGTTATATAATACCTTATCAAATAACAAGGAGGATAATGAAAACCAATCTAAAACAAATCAATCCAATTCAACTCCTCCAAATTTCCTGAAAAGATCGAGTTCGAGCATAACTCAATATACAAACAAGTCAATTGCACTTACGTTGCTGCATTCAATTCTTTCACTGCCACTCCCCTTAAATGAAATCTTGTTAAATTCGGAAAATGTGACATTTATTTTACCCCCAAATTTATCTTTAGAAGATCTTCAATATAACCTAGATCGTGACTCATCCGAAGAAGAGAGTGCAAAGGGGGCCGTTACACCCAAGATACTTCTCAACAATTATAAACTTTTGAATTGCCTGAATCTTAAAGGATATTTCAATACAATTAAGAACCTAAAACCTGACATGTTGCTTGTATGCAGTGATGACCTCGGGATTTCCAAGTACGTACCACTGGATTTAGACAAATTTGTCAAAGAAATAGTCACTTTGAGCCTGGACAGAGATGAGATATATCGTAAAGTGTTGCCAATATTCACAAGATAAACTATGCATCTGTTTATAGTTATAGATTCATACATAAAAATTGGACACTAATTACAGAATAGCATTATTTGATCTAGAATATATAAGTTGTCAATAATTTATTATCTTTTCAAAGTGTCTAATTATTAAACGGGGTTTTTTTTTTTTTCTTTCTTGTTTCTTTACTTGTGATGATTTATATATATATATATATGTATTTTTTTTTTTTTGCTTTTCGTTCACAATTTACCATCCTCTGGAAGAAAGTTTTTCATTGTCCTTAAGTCCGCTTATAGCAACCCCAAACATCAATTCTCCTAAATCAGTGGAATATTCCATAATCTTTTGAGCATCTTTGTAGTGTGTTACACTATCAACAATAGCCTTGGCAAGCTTTTCTGGATTTTTAGATTTGAATATTCCTGATCCAACAAAAACACCGTCGCATCCCAACTGCATACATAATGCAGCATCTGCTGGGGTTGCAACCCCTCCCGCAGCAAAATTGACCACTGGCAATTTACCGTTGGCTGCTTTTAAATCTTGTAAGCTACTTAAAGGAACTCTTAATTCTTTGGCTAAAGTTTGTAACTCTTCATCAGAAGATTTCAACACCCGTTCAATTTGTTCTTTTATCAATCTTATATGCGAAACAGCTTCAGAGATGTCTCCTGTACCAGCTTCCCCTTTAGTTCTCAACATGGCAGCACCTTCATTAATTCTTCTTAAAGCTTCTCCTAAATCTTTAGCTCCACATACAAACGGAACTTTATACTCTTTTTTAGAAATGTGGTAAACCCTATCAGCTGGGGTTAAAACTTCAGATTCATCTATGTAATCAATTTTTAATGCTTCCAAAACTTGAGCTTCAACAAAGTGTCCAATTCTACATTTGGCCATTACTGGAATGGAGACCGTGGCCATGATCTCTTTAATCATTTGTGGATCTGACATTCTACATACTTGACCAGACGCTCTCATATCCGCTGGAATCCTTTCCAAAGCCATAACTGCACAAGCACCTGCCCTTTCAGCAATTTTCGCTTGTTCCGCGTTAACCACATCCATGATAACACCTCCTTTAAGCATTTGAGCTAATCCAGCCTTGGTTTTAAATTCACTAGTCATAATTAGTTGATTTTGGAACTGATAGTCTTGAAATTTTTCTTTCAATATAATGATATCAAGATAATTTATAGATTTTATATAATTTTCAGAAATAATTTTGAAAAGCAAATTCTTGACAAAAGACACGCCTATGAATCACTTTTTCCATAGTATCTCCCAACCTATGTTTATGAATAAGTTACAGCTGCATTAACTCGGGTAGTTATTGGGGTTAAACGGTTTTAATTTTAAGCTACTTCTTGTATAAGCGCATATCTAATATCGTATATGCAAAAAAAAAAAAAGGAAAAAAATAATTAGTATTGATTGGGTGCTATAAAGTATAATATAACCTTTATTCCAACCTCCATACTTAATGTACCACAACAATCCAGAGTCAGTAACTTTAATTCGAGGCGCAGAATTTAAGGTTTAAACATAATCTAGAGATTAGTCATAAATTTACTCATCATTGCTACTGTTTTTTGTAGAAACTACTATATTTCCTTGAAAATTCTTTTAATATTCAATTTAAATGACTAAACCTTTAACAATTGGGGTGTTGGCTTTACAAGGGGCGTTCTCTGAACATATTGAGTATCTTCGGGAAGCAGATAATGAAATTAATTGTATAGAGGTTAGGGGAAAGGAAGATTTACAAATTTGCGATGCTTTAGTTATCCCAGGAGGTGAAAGTACTCTGATGTCTTTAATTGCTGAAAGAACAGGACTTTTAAATCCATTGCAAGATTTTATTAAGTCGGAAAAACCAGTATGGGGAACTTGCGCGGGACTTATATTTTTATCTAAACAAGTATCCAACGGCTCAAAAGGTCAAAAACTTTTAGGAGGAATGGATATAAGAGTGCAAAGGAATGCATTTGGAAGACAATTGGACAGTTTTGAACAAAATTTGGATTTTTCTTCTTTCATTCCTGGTATTGACCAATTCCCTACTGTATTTATTAGAGCTCCAGTGGTTGAAACTATTTTAAATAAAAATAGTGTTACAGATACTAATAGTATTAGTCTCACAAATTTGCAATTAGATTCCGCATCAAATATTAAAACTAATTCAACACCCACAATTATTGAATCTACCAATACTTATATTAATTCAGCTAAAGTTGAAATTTTGCATCAATTAGATAACGGCTTCATAGTTGCTGTACGACAAGGTAATAAATTAGGCACTTCCTTCCATCCAGAGTTGTCCGGTGATATTCGATTTCATAGATGGTTTATACAAGAGTTTGTGAAATGTAACGCTAAGATACCTTAGCTTAAAATTATTCCAATATATATACTTAGACTTAGATTTAAATCATATATCTCTAAGTTAAATAGTTCAACTTGCTTAAATGTTACTAGTCATGAACTTTAAAGAAAAATTCCAATTTTAATTTTTATTTTTATATTAATTCTTTTTGCAAAACAAGCGACCAAAGAATTGTTTTTTTTGCCCAATTATATATCACACCTTCAATGTAAACCATATGCTACTTCGGACATGTGGTTTTATTTATTTATATGTATTTATCTGTATGTATTTATTTTTATTTCTTGACAGCTTATTTCTCAGAATAATATTTATTTGATTTTTTTATTTTAATCTCTGAAGATGACTCCATCTTATTTAACATATATATTTTTATCACCCTACATATTGGTGCGCCACGAGCAAATTATTTTCCACACATCCTGCACTCTTTTGCAAAGAAAATACAAGATAATTAGATTCAAACTTGTTTACATGAATATATTCATTTACTTTATTTGCTGTGAAAGCTCAATTCTTGCTAGTCCAATATTGTGCAAGCGGTGTTTTTTTTTTTTCACTAATTGACTCTTCCCGAGATGCAAGATGCAAATTAACTTACAAATTTAGCCGACCCCCATAAAGGTACTTATATGCGCTAAGCGCTCTCAACTTGACTCCATGAAAAATAGGAAAGAACATAAGAAAAAAAAATAATAATAATAAAAAAAAAAGAATTTACTGCAAATAACTTTTCACCTTCTACATAACTTGTCTCCATATTAACTAGCACTCAATCAATCTGGTCTTTGACTCCTGCACACAAACACACTCTCTACTCAAGCATCTTGGTAACCATACCTGAATGCTATCCCTAGACGAGAACTCCTCAATTGGACCATGCAACACCATCGAATGTTTCATGATTCAGGTAAAGTTCCCAGAATAAGACAGCTACAAGGGAGGCCTACTCAGATGTCTTCAAACAAAGACAGTCTTGTAGTAGGGGGAGGCACTTTAAAAACCTCTAGTACCATAGGCAATACTATTACAATAGGGAAGTCGAGTTATAATAATCCGTTATACCAAAGATTACCGAAAAATACGAAGGGACAAGAAGATTCAGAAGTTGAATCTTCTACACCTACGAGCTCAAAGCCATATCTGAATAGACAGATGTCTTTATCATCGCTAACCCCATCAAAGCCTTTGGCTTCTCCACAAGACAAGGCGAACCCTGTACTGGTGACGTTATGGTTCCATGAAGCAAGGACATCTACAGAGGAAGTCATTATGGACGCTAATTTAATACCAGGGGCTCAAGAGAATGATGTATTTGAACTTAAAATAGATATTCCAGGATATTCGAAAGGACGCTTGATATTGTCAAACATTAAACCGCCTTCAACTTCTTCCAATGTAAATAATCAAACCATATCTTTAGCATCAAACCCTCTACAGAAAATTATGGATTTACCTTCCAGAACAGCTGCGATAATAAGCAAAGTAGATCCTAAAACTGTTGAAGCTGACACTATAGAAGTTTTCATTAAAGACATACTGTTGCATAGAGATTCCATGTGGAATTTTGCCAAATCCTTGGTCGGGACTTCTGCATACACCAATAAAAGACTTGATTATCTTGGAGCCCGTTGTGGTACAATCAATAATATTTATAAAGATGGTCATAAAATGTTTTCCGCTTACATAGGTCAAGATACCGTCATTAATTTCCGGTCTGAACTGCTGAGACTAATTTTCTTGGTTCAATTATCTAGAGAAATGTGGAATTTTGAAGAAACTGGAGAAATTTTGTTCCACAAGCTTGTAAATACTTTACTTCCTCGAATTTTCCAACAATGGAGATCAAATGGGACTCATCACATTATAACTATAGTTCTTTTCACATCTTTAGATCTAACTTCGGTCCCCTGGACAAGATTAGGTCAAGGGGAACGTCCTCGTAATAGAAGAGATTATTTCAGAGTTGCAGTAGATCAAGTAGATATCTCACAATGGGATGCAATCATGGCTAACTTAAGATTGGAATTTGCAAATTTTAAAAGGGATATAATGTTGCAACATGAAAAGCACAATAACGAGTTGGATAATTCCGATTTAGATCAACTTTGTAAAGGTACCTATAGAATACGGGGTGAAACACTCCCATCAGTGAAAGGGAATATCCTTGAAGCGGTAAATCTTGCACTTTCTATAATAAGCGATCGTTTCACTTTAACCGATCTTAAACATACAGTTTCAAATTTTGTGCTTGTTTCTCCTGGAACTGGCCTATTTGATGTAGATTATGAATTATTAAGAGAAACAAGCCGCAAAATGTTAAATGTCGATATGGCACTTGATATCATTTGTCTTTCTCAACCCCCACTTCACGTTGTCCCCCTCTTTAGATTTCGTGATTATACTGGTAAAGTATCACATTGTGTACCAAATTGGTGTGATATACTGTTTTATGATGAATCAGGGAGTAAATTTAGTCAATGGGTACCAAGGTGCAAAATATATGAGTTGCAAATGATGGGGGTTATGGAGAATGAAAGGAAAACTTTAGAAATTGAAAGATTTAACATTCCTCAAGGTAAAACTGCAATTGAGATCATGGAAGATTATGATTATGATATTTTTAAACCAGCAGAATCAGTAAATAAACAAGTGAAACTAGAAAGTGCATTGAAAAAAAGAAAAAATCCAAATTCGACAGTATTCTTAGAATGGAGTAATTCATCTAAGCCAATGATGCGAAATGCTTCATCTAAAACTGTTAATGCATCGACTACAGCTATGTCAGCTGTTGGGACTACAGTATCTACTACTAATGATGGTGGATCTGCTCTTAATACATTATACTCACTAAACAAAATTGTACCTTTGGCCCGTATGAAACCAAATTCTTCAGGTAATGTTACTCCACGTGAATCAAACACTCCAGTGTTGACTCCTACAGCCAGCTCCAAGACAAGTATTTTTAGCACTAATAGCGATCTTTATACTTCTAAAAATGGTAATTCATCACTCAAAAATATTAAAACTAGGTTGTCTGAGTTAGATTCACCCAATATCCCTATACCTATTGCCAAATTATTGAATTCAAAAAATAAAACTACATCAATGCCCGATTTGGGGACAAGCCCGTTGAAAAGGTCAAATCTTGCAATTGAGCCTTCTAAATCAACATCGAGTTTCAATGAAGAACAAAATTATTGGACTCATATTTCAAATCCATCAAAGGAAGCAGTTACTGATGTATTGGAATATCTTAGAAAATCCAAATGGAACGGTGTTTTCCCTCCTAAAATTAAACGTAAGAACGTTAAATGGAGATCTTTCAAGGCACCTGTAGCCTTACCAACAATAACGAAGTTATTTCCTTCATCTGAAGAGTTGGAGCTAGGATACACTTTCCAATTATATGACGTGATTCTCTCACCTGATAACTTTCTACAATTGAAAACTTCAATGAATTTGATGAGAGAATTAATTCAATTTAGAATCTTAATGGGGTTTCAAATTTGCTACGGAGAACTGGTGAAAAAGGCGGAAAGTGAAAGAAGTAGTGGAGGCTCACCGGAATCCGTCTTCAAATATTTCCCAGATGACATAGGCTCCAATGAAACTGTTATTGTATATCTAGGGATGGATGATGAAATTCATAGAATTCAACATGACTTTAATGGTGCTTTGAGTGTTCAGTTATATCGTCGAAAACCTACTGCTATGAAAGCATCTCCAGTTAAACTAGGAACACAGGCAAACAGTTTGAAAACCTATTACCCCTTGATTAGAACTAGATACGCAGAAGAGTATTCTTTATCAAAAATTGATGGTTTGAAAACTAAATTAAACAAATTCAATTGGAATCAATTTGATCAATTTTTAGCTGGGTTCGATACTATGCCAGATGACCAAAAGAAATTTTTCCATATGAAATTTGTAATAATGCCCACAGATATACCCAAGAATGCCTTCTATATAAATAATGAAAGTTTACTGGATGAAGAAATTAGAGTGGAAGGGTTAAGAAAATTAATTAATATAATAGAAAAGGGTAAATTTAATGATACAAATAATCTGCAAAAATTGAAAGAAGATATACTACCTGAAATTTCATTTTACACTGGGAATCTTTACGAATTTTTGAATGAACAACTAGTAACAAATGAAAGCAATGAAAGTAAAATTCCCAAACTTTCAACTAAATACGATAAATCTATTAACCTTGATGTTTTAGGAAAAGATTTACAAGGGCCCATGGGCCTTAAGCTTGTCGATAGAGTATGGCATTTTAAAACTCATGCTTGCTGTTTCCTTGGGAATGAGCTTGTTCTGTGGTTAATTTCTGTTTTTGAGGATATTGATCTGCGAGAAGAAGCAGTTGATTATGGACAAACATTAATGGAGAGAGGATTATTTCAACATGTGGAAAATCGTCACGGATTTTTGGATGGTTACTATTTTTACGAGTTTGCCAATGAATATTCAGAAACAAAACTGAAAAGTTGGTTTGGAGGGAAACCAGAAAAAAATGATAAACTACAAGAATTATCAGATTCTTCAAGTGAAAGATCCATATCTGATAAGAAATCCACATCCAGGAAAAAATTTATGCTTTCTCGTAAAATTCTCTATAATACTGATCCTACGGGGAAGCTGAATCGACCAGAAATAATAACAGTTCATTATGATACAGTTCATAATCCAGATCACTGTTATCATATTAGATTGGAATGGATGAACGTTACCGGCCATTTTGTTGATGAAACTGTTACTTCTTGGGCTCGTTTCTGTGAAAGATATGGCCTTAAACTCGTTGAAACCCCTTGGAATGAATTGTGTACTATACCTCTATACAACCCGTTCCATTCATTTGTTGAATTTAGCTTAGAATTAAACCCATGGGAAGATTCTGAATTTTCAAATTTTGAAAAATTGAAAACTAACAAGTTTTTCTATCACTTGCATTTACTTGATGTCAGCGGATTCTTACTTGATAATAGATCTTCAAGTTTTTTCCTGAAAAACGATATAGAAGTCAGTTATCTGTGGGGTAAGCCTGTGTTTAGGTATGCACAATATATTCATCGGACTGGTACATATATCGTTGAACTCAGAGACAATGGAGAATTATTTCTTGCCCCTAATAACATACATTTAGTAAGACAACGATCAAATATTTCTGCAACATCGGAAGATAAATCTTCAGCGGCTTCACAAGCAGTAATGTTAGAATTTAGACTGAGGTGTAAATCAGAGGTTGAACTTCGAAAAATTTTTAGAGAAGCTAAAGAGGTTAAACAAGGTTAGGAAATAGTAATATATATTTTAAACTAAAGTAAACTAGTTTGCAATTCTTTCGGCAATCTTAATGGCATCAGCTAATACACCATGAGCGGTGACTTCAGCACCAGCACCAGCACCTTGAATGATCAAAGGATTTGGATATCTTTCAGTCTTGAAAGAAACAACATTATCAGAACCTTTAAGAGAGGCAAATGGGTGATCAAAAGAGTATTTACCAATACCAACAGTAACTTGGTTAGTTTTGACATCAACAGAACCAACAAATCTTAAAACTTGACCATTTTTGAAAGCTTCATCTTTAACTTTTTGGATATCATCATCAAAATTAGATAATTTTTCCATGAATTCATCGACACTGGTAACCAGTTCCAAAGCTTTTGGAATAAGAGATTCAACTGGGAACGAAGTTGGCAGTTCCACTGGTAAACCAGAGATTCTGGCAAGAATGGTGACTTTTCTAGCAACGTCTAAACCGTTCAAATCATCACGAGGATCTGGCTCAGTGTAACCCAAGGACTTGGCAACTTTAACAATATCTGAGAATTTAGTTGAAGATGGTTCAACAGTGGAAAATTCATTGAAAATGTATGAAAGAGTACCCAGAAAGATTCCTTCAATCTTATCAACCTTGTCACCAGTCAACACAAGATCCTTCAATGGGTTTATGATTGGAAGACCGGCACCAACGGTGGCTTCGTGGTATACTAATCCACCACCTGGGGCAGAAGCAGCGTTGAAAATTGCATCCCAAGTGCTCAAGTCAGATGAAAATGCCTTTTTGTTTGGGGTTGCAATGGAGATTCCAGCCTTAATGAAAGAAGGATAATATTCGGCAATGGTACCATTGGAGGTGTTATCAATCAAAATAGTTGGTCTTTTGGCTGCAACTAAGAAATCGGTCAATTTGTCAAGTGCCAAAACTGGTTTTGCTTGTGTAGTCTTGTAGTCGGTAAGATCAACTGGAGTGTAATCGTCAGAGAAAATAGCTTCCTTGGAGGATCTAGCAAGGTAAACCACATTGAACTTAGCAATATTAGAAGATTTCAAGCCCTTTAATTGGTTGATGAAGGCAGAGCCAACGACCCCGGACCCAATAATAGCAACATTAACTGATTTAGACATGGTGATAGTTATGAAAATTTATTAGTGCGACAGTTATGAATCATACATTTAAAATGGAATGTGATTAATTGTGAATGAAAAATTGAACTAAATTAAATTAAATTAAATTAAATTAAATTAAATTAAATTTACTTTGATGAAAATGGACTAAACTAAAGTTGAATTATTTTCTGGAGATAAAAGATTCTTAGTACGCCAAGCTCTTCATGATGTAGAAAATTAGATGTCTAATACTAATTTACTGCTCATATGTTCATAATATAATTACTATATTACTTAGCAGAGTTCATTAATTTTTTTTTTAATATTTCATATTTCATACTACAATTAATTGATGTTTTAGTTTTGATTTTAATTTTTAATTTTTCATTTTTCGTTTTAAATGATTCCATAACTACATATTGCATTTGAAGTTGAACATTCAATTAGACGTCATCTTAATGCAGCTTTGTGCTTATATATCGTGGAGTGAAAAGAATACTATTTGGTGAGGTGTGAATTCAATTTTTAATGAACCTCCCTCTAGACTCTGTATGAATCATTATTTACTCTATACCGTGGATTAATCTATGGGTGTTTTTTTATATATATATATTTTTTTTTATTTATTTTTACTCCACATCATCTTTTCTGTGTAGTGCTCCCTCATTTTCAATCCATACACCCATCACAGCCGACTTGATAAGATTGAATCTTCCAATTCTACCAAAACAACACATTATCTTATCTTTCAAATACATTGTTTTTGTATATTTTCAAACTCAATATGATAATGCACACATAAATGCTTATATATATATATATATATATATATGTATATATTAATTTGATTTAATAATAAATATACATATATATATTCCATGCACAATACAATTGGTAGTATTGTTTCCTTACACACCGGACTTACGATGTCTAAAACACTAACTAATTAACTATTAGTACCAATACTTAAAACTTTTTTATTCCCCTAGCGGGAATTCATCATTACCCAAAACTTATTCTTTCTTGATAGCCCTCAAATTTACTTGAAAAGGACAGGCTGAGCATCTCAGCCTCATCATATCATAATGAGCTTTCTTTGATTTCAAATGCTTGCAGTATGCGAGGCCGTCTTTTTTTTTTTTTTCTTTTATCTTTGTTGAAACAACAATATGTTTCCAAATATAGCACACCAAAACTTATTTAAAACACACCTACAGTCGTCGGTTTTAGGTCCTGAATACCTTTCAAAATTCAATTTTAGCCTCTATTTTTTTTTTATCCAAATATTAGCTGGAATCAAAAAAAACCTATTTGGTAGGTGAAGTTAAATCTTAAATTTTTACACGTTACTGTTCAACCTCGTCTCTACGTGCACGCCCACTGTTGACATTAAAGTTTTTACAGTAAGAAAACGAGCAGCCAAACAAGCAAAAAAAAAAAAAAAGAAAGACATTCAAGTCCCTGGTGTTTCATTGATTTAGATCTATCTCGAAGTTAATTGTTACTGAGTCCCGTTCTAAGTGAACTTTACGTTTGACTAATCTATAATGGTCCATGGTTATGACCCAGTAGATGACTATGGCAGGTCTCAAGAGTCTTTCCAACAACCTCAACCTGCTCAAACTTACAACACTGGGAGAAGGCAAACCCTGAACTACCAACCCCACCATGATGAATACTATGATAGGCCGCTGAATATATTCACAACTTCTAATGAACCAGATATGCTATATAGCGACTCTCCAAATCAACATTTCCTTCCTTCAGGAGTCCCTCATACCAACCCTTTTAACGACAGTTATGAAATGACAAATTATCCTGATTATCAACCATATAGAAATGAATTTGACCATGCTTTTGTTCCCAACGTCTACAATGAAGAAGACGAAGAAGAACGCGAGTTTGATCAAAACATTCAATACGATTTTGAAGGAGATCATTATGATTTGAATGAAGTAATGGTCCCTGAAGAAGAAACGATTCGTGAGTTTGACGAACCTTCAATTTCTGATGGAGGGGTCCTTTTAAATCAATTTGGTGAAGAATTGGAAAAGCCTCCAGAACAAGAAGAAATTCGAGATCCAGCACCTCCTCCACAGTATGGTGTTGCTTCAGGTTTAAATGGTCATTTGGTTTTGGATTGTCCTGTGGCCACAGAATTACTTTCTAAATTTCCTGATTATCAAGAAGGTGTCAAAAATGGAGGTTTGGCTAGAGAGTTTGCATTTATGAGATATACCGCTGTTACTTGTGGACCGCTGAATTTTAACAGAGATGGATTTATTCTTCGTCCCGTGCATTATCCAGTACCTAGAATGACGGAAATTATGATCTGTGTTACTATGTATAACGAAGATGATATCTTACTTGCTAGAACTTTGAAAGGTGTATTCAAAAACATTAAATACCTTGAAAGTAGAACACGAAGTTCGGTTTGGGGTAAAGATTCTTGGAAAAAAGTAGTAGTTTGTATTGTTTCCGATGGTAGATCTAAGATTAATGAACGTGCTCAAGCTCTTTTAGCAGGTTTAGGTGTCTATCAGGAAGGATTGGCTAAATCCAGAGTTGATGATACAAAAGTGCAAGCTCATATCTATGAATATACAACCAGGGTCGGGATTTCTCTGGTGGAAGATACGGTCAAGTTAACAACTGAAAAAATCGTCCCTGTACAATTATTGTTTTGTTTGAAAGAGCAAAATGCTAAAAAAATTAATTCTCACAGATGGTGTTTCCAAGCCATTTCCGAATTATTACAGCCAAAAATAGTAGTTCTTTTAGATGCTGGTACTCAACCAAGTGGAAAGTCAATATACCATTTATGGAAAGAGTTTGATAGAGATCCTCAAGTGGCAGGTGCTTGTGGAGAAATTAAAGCTTCTCTTGCTAAAAGACAAATAATTACTAATCCTCTCGTTTACGCACAAAATTTTGAATACAAAATTTCAAATATTCTTGATAAACCTACAGAATCTGTTTTTGGATTTATTTCGGTATTGCCAGGTGCATTTTCTGCTTATAGGTACGTGTCACTTCAAAATGATGCTGCGGGGAAAGGTCCGTTAGAGAAATATTTCAAAGGTGAATTTCTTCATTCATCAGGCGAATTGGATCCAAATGACGATGAATATGAATTGAAAAAAAGTCAAATGAAGGATGAAGCAGGTATTTTCACTTCTAATATGTATCTTGCTGAAGATCGTATTCTTTGTTTTGAACTTGTGGCTAAACATAATTGTTCCTGGGTACTTCGTTATTGTAAAAGTGCAGCAGCTGAAACTGATGTTCCAGAAGGTTTAGCAGAATTTATCTTACAACGTCGTCGTTGGCTTAATGGATCTTTTTTCGCTGCTATATACGCATTAGCTCATTTCCCTAAACTTTGGAGATCACTGCATTCTATTGGTAAAAAATTTTGGCTTCATGTTGAATTTTTCTATCAATTCATCAATTTAATTGTTTCTTGGTTCCTGATTGGTCTGTATTTTTTGGTTTTCAGAATCTTAACTACTTCTTTATCTGCATCAGATCTTAATTTTGCCCCCGGTAAAGTATTCAGTGTGGTGCTATTATGGCTTTATTTAGCCTCCATAGTCACTACATTCGTTTTAGCCTTTGGTAATAAACCAAAGGGTACAGAGAAATTTTATATTGTAATTGTGATATTTTTCGCCATTCTTATGGCTTATATGATCTTTGCCGCTATTTTCATGGCAGTTCATTCGGTTAAGGACATTATTAATAGTGGGAATATAACTGTTAGTACTTTTTTCAAAAATGAAGAATTTAGAGATTTGGTGGTTCTGACAGCTTCCACATATGCATTATATTTTATTGCGCTGTTTATTTATTTTGAACCATGGCATATGTTCACATCTTTTGCACAATATATTTTACTTTCTCCAGCTTATGTGAATGTTTTAAATATCTATGCCTTCTGTAACATTGATGATATATCTTGGGGTACTAAAGGTGATACAGGAGCTCAAGACCTTGGTGTTGCTAAAGTTCGTGAAGATGGTATGTTTGATGTTAACATTCCAGTTTTAAAAGAAGAAGTTAATCAGAGTTATCTTAATCAACTTGAAAAAATTAAAAAACCAAGTCCAGTTCCAACCCATAAAGAAGAAGTAAGCAGTGAAGATTATTATGCCTTCATTCGTTCCATGACCGTACTAGTATGGATGTTCCTGAATTTTGTAATCATTGCATTAGTTTTAGAAACTGGTGGTGTAAATGATCTTACCAATAAAAATACTGATTCTGATAAAAATCTGAGATCAAGAATATTCTTGAGTGTGATCTTATGGACAGTCGCTTTCATGGCACTTTTCCGTTTCATTGGATGCATACTATATTTGATTCAAAGATTAACGAGAAAGATTAAATCTAGAGGCGGTGGTGTATAAATCTCATACTACTAAATAGAATAAATGTTTTAAAACCATCAGCATGATGAAATACCAATATCTCCAACTGCCTATTTCAAATGTCTCAGTTGCACTTATCAATTCTATTCATTAGCGTTTTTTGTTAATTATTATTTTAAAAAAATTTTTTTTTTTTTTCCCACACTATTTCTATCAACTTTTCAATCGCGTTTGTTTGTTTACCTATCTTTATCATGAGCAAGCACATGAAAAGAGAAGGTCTACAGCTTGGAGAACCACTCCCATTGCCCTATAAAGTAGATCCTCCTCGCCTGATACTGTCTCTGGGAAATCGCATATATACAGAATCTGATATCAAGAGCTTTGGCCGATCACAACCACGCTCAATAAGTGATTCTCTAACTCTAGGGGACAGTTCCCAGAAACTTCGTAAAATAGTGGTTGGGAAGTTAAGAGATGGGAAACCACAGAATGCAATGGAAAAATTGGTTAATGAAGTGGATAAAGAATCATCGCAAGACTCATTTACTGTAGAAACTGTACGCCGAATTCATGAACAATTAAAAGAAATAGAATCTAAATACGACATAGAAGCAGAACGGAAGCTAGAAATCAAGAAAAAATTAGACCTTATAGAAGAAGAATTACAACTCCTTATTCACTGCATGAGAGAAAATTCAGTATTTGAAGAGTTAGACAAAATACGGCGGGATAATAACTTGAATGATATACATAAAAATATTTCAAATACTAATTTTACATCGAGACTCATTAATACTCAAAGACGAATATTACCTATACTATCAAATTTATCATTGAAACAAATAGCTATACTATTAGGTGTACTTATCATATTTTTAGGGTCATCTTTTATAGTATCTGACCTCACTTATGATTACTGTTATTATTTTTGCTGAAATTATTTTTAAAAAACAATCAGGTTAAAATATTTATACTTCTTGTACTATTATTATCAATCCAATCCACACCGAATAGACTTTCAGTTGGATTCTATGTACATTAATATCAATAAACTTTCTATATTACAATTAATCATCATAATCATTCCTTGGTGGAGCTGCACTTTCACTATTCAAGTATAATTCAATTGCAGTGGAAAATGCAGCAAAACCGGCACATCCAACAAAAGCAGCCTGTGGACCAGCTTTGATAGAGAGACCAGCCCCAGTAATACACCCTGCATTAATACCATTATATATATCATGCTTAGCTCTCAATGATTCAACTGCACATTCGACACCGGAATATACCATACCAATATAACCAAAGTTCTTAGCCAGTGACCATGATCTTTTAGCCATATCGGTGAACTGAAGCTTCATTTGCTGCTTAAAAGGAAGTTGTGATATGTGACTAACCGCTGCTGTCCCCACAGGAACATCATACGCCATTGAGGCCATAAATAATCCAAAAAACCCACCAAGTCCAAAACCTGACACCGCGGCCATCGCGGTTTTACCTGGGCATGATTGCATGAATTCAATCATTTTTTTGGCCCCAAGCTCAGCTTGTTCTTCTTGGGTCATTTCAGAAATGGGTTTGGGGGACCCGGTGTTGAACAGTCCAAATTGCAGCAGCATACCGACGATGAGTTGGGAGGTTCAAGAGTAGATTTGTTTGTGTGCAGACAGTTTAGAAATACATTTTGGAAAGGGTATTTTTTTTTTTTCCCCTCTCTTTTTCTCTGCATTTACTTATATATGATTATTTAAAAGCACCTGCTTTGCAATATAGTTAGTCCCTTTTGTCAAAATATGGTACTTTCAACTTGTAGTTGGAAGGGAAGCTACTAATATAGGATTATGGATAATTACTGGTGCCATTCTTTTGTGAAGTAATTCTCTCATTGGGTTGGAAGAAAAAGCCACGACATTTAGTGATTTTTTTTTTTTCACATTGTCAAGTAATGTTCATCTAAAGTCTCATATTTTACATTCGGTTACACTTGTTACTATTTCATATAGTTGGTTCATATTCTCAAATTTTTTACTTTTTGCAATATGTAACGGCCGAATTTAGGATGATTTTATTTCGAAAAGAAATTATTATTATTATTATTCTTATTTTTAATATTTATTTTTTATTATTTATTTTTTATTATTTATTATAATTACCGTTATTATTATCAATTTAATTTTCATTTAAATGCTGTTGTATTTTGAAATCTATTGTTCCTTGCCTTAATGCAATATTATTTCTTGTTTGCAGCCCGAGCTATCATCAAAGTAAAGTTGTGTCAGTTCCTCTTTACTTTCTCCTCAATTTCAACAACGCAACTGTACTAAGTTAATTTAAAGTTAAATGGAGTGAATGTCAACAATCCTTATTGAAAAATACATATAGTAACTAATTTTTCTTTTGCTTCAATATCAATGTAAATAACTAACAAACGTTCTATCCATTGGGTGGTAATACATTAACTCCATTTGGTTTAAATCCTAGTTTAATTCAATTTAAGTTTTTTGGTCAATTAATCTCCACGTTATTTTCAGCGCGGAGAAATTCCATGTTGCATAACGCATGATCATTCTTTCGCTCAAAGACATATTTTCAATTCTCACTATCATCTGTGATAACAGTATCTGAAAAATTAGAAATATGAAAAGTTGAAATCCTCAGATCTAGTAATTTAGAGCAAACCATTATAGATATTATTCAATAGCACAAAGAAAAGCTTATATAAAATCTATAATAAAAATTTTATTAATAAGCAATATATTTCCATAAAGCAATTTTAAAATCAAAAATAAGTGGAATTACATTTCATTATTTTTTTCAGTCACACCATTGAATATCTCCTCACTACCCGGATACTCTACACAATCTAGGAGACCGTATATTTTGCAACAGGTGATATTAACACCACATGTAACTCAAAGCTTCTTACTATAATGAAAAAAATAGTATATAATAGTTTGATTTATCCTTAATTGCAATTCTCTACACTGATACATACACTCATAGATTTAACACTGCGTTTTTCTCTTTAATTTTAAACTTAATACTAATGACTAAAAAAAATAAGAAACAAGATCAATCAATTCCATTAGATTTATCTAAGTGTGAGAAATTAACTTGTTTGAAAGAAGCTGGTGAAAGAGAAAATACTCCTCCATTGAAAGAATTTGATGATCTTACTTCATTTGAAACATTTATTAGAGACGAAACCTGGGACAATGAATTTGATCACATTCATGCCAAATTGAAGTATTATCCACCTTTTGTTTTACATGAATGCCATGAAGATCCTGAAAAAATCAAAACTACTTCGAATAAAAATCTGAAAAAATTTAGACGTCATTTGCAACAGCATATTAAACGTCATTTAATGCACGATTTGGAAACTGTTGCAGGCTACCCATTGAAATTTTCGCAAGTGGGCGAGGAAGATCTGTTTAATTACTGGAAAATAAAATATGAAGACGCTACACTTCATGGTTTTAGTCCAGAAGAAGAAGATAAAGTGAACCGCCACTGGAAAATAGAAATGGAAGTTAAAGCTAACAACGAAAATCCATTGGTAGAAGTTGATTTTAAGTCTTTCCCAGTATAGCCCAATTAATTTGGAATGATTTACTGAAACCATGAAGTTTTTTCTCAGAAACTATCATTAAATACTTTCAGAACATTTATTCTGAACTTATTTTTATGCGAACACAGTATTATTGAATTTTTGGAAAGAGAATGTTTAAGAAATACTTGATGATGATGTTTATGTTTAAATGAATAGAAAATGAATAATAATATTTTTTTAACAAGATGTAGATTCACTGTACTTGAGATTTATAAATACTGGATAAGCAATTAACCAATGAAAAATTTATCTTAGTAATAGTAGTTTGATTTTTTTTTCCTTAAAAAAAAAAAACAAAAAAAAAAACAAACTATTTTAATAGGTGTTACCCAAATAGTGTTATTCATGAGTGTATGTACAGCAATATTACATAATTATTTACTTTTCAACGGTTTTTAACTTTCGTAAATTGCATTTTTATTTTTATTTATGGACCCTTTCAAAATTAAGGCTAGTTTAATTATCCGAAAGCCACTGACTAGTGTACATGATTGATATAAACAATTAAAGTATTCAAAAAATTCTATAATGAAGTCAAATTGCACAATTGAAAAGTATCAGTTAACGAAAACAAGTATCTAAAAAAAATCATAAAAAACTAAATATATTCAATTATAAAAATTTAAGTTGGTCGATTTCAGGTACATAGCCTCGAAAGTTAGTCAAAACTAAATGGGGCTGAATCTTCTCTAAACTATAATTGTCTTTCTTTTAAACATTAAATGTATTGTACTTTGGTAGGTATTGAGATTAATATCACCAAGATCTGACTACTTTGCTGTACAAATAAACATTCTCCGTTTGATACTTTTAACAACTCCGATATGACAGTATGCAATTATAATGTATATAAGGACTTTAAGTGCAAGTACATTGATAGCTGTTTTAGCCTGTCATATTTTCCATGTCAGAAAGAGGCTTAAATTCTTGGCATTTTCCATCAAGTGAAATAAACCTTCATACGGAAAAACTCATAGAAACTACCATTATATATATATAAAGTCTTAATATCTTTTCAAATCATATATTAATACTTTGTTCAAGCATTTAAAATATATAAACAATTCTTTCAATGACAAACCAAACCTCTAATACTTATGTGTTATTTCAATATGCACCATCTATACCAGCTAATGTGGTTTTTGCAATTTTATTTGCAGTTATACTTGCCATTGCTGTTACTCAATTGGCTTTGGCGGTTAAATCCTTCAAAATCTCCATATACCCAAAAAAATTTTCAAGGTTCACAAATGTTATGATTCCTTTCCTCGTTGGTTTAGTTTTCGAAATAGTTGGTTTTGCAGTCAGAGTAGGCTGCAATAGTGATCAAAATTCTGTATCTATGTATGCCATACAAAGTCTTTTGCTTTTACTTGCACCTGTTTTATTTGCAGCCACCATCTATATGCTTCTTGGAGAAGTCATCAAAAGTTTAAATGCCCAAGAGCTTTCGCTCGTTAAAATTAAATTTATTACAAAGATTTTTGTTGCCGGTGATATTTGCTCTTTCCTATTACAAGGAGCTGGAGGAGGAATAATGGCTGGCAGTTCACAATCACTGGTAGATATTGGTAAGATTTTAATTTTGGTCGGTTTATTTGTACAAATTGTATTTTTTGGAGCTTTTATGGTCCTTTTGGTACATTTCACTGTTCAAATTTATAAAAACCCTTCTAAAGTCTCTCAAATCTTACAAACAAGTAATCTGATTATAGGAAATTGGAAACATGCATTATATGCGTTACTTTTTAGTTCTATATTTATCATGGTTAGATCAATCTATAGGGTTGTTGAGTATATCCAAGGATTTGATGGTTCTTTGCAACAGCGTGAAATTTATCTTTTTTTCCTTGATGGTTTCATGATGCTTTTATGTTGCACTTCACTTCTATCAGTAAACTATGTTAATTATCTTTGTTCCACTGATGTGCAACTTTCATCTGCATTTGATGATTATGAATTACGAGCATCAGTTTAGATTAAAAATTCACAAATTATATTTAAAGCCTTTATAGTAATGGCTAAAAAGTTTAAATATATCAAATTAACCAATATCTGTAAAATTAAAGCCTCTATTGATTTTAAGCTTTATCCTTATAAGTATGCTTTATTGTTGTTGAACCTATTGTGTGTCAATGAGGTTGCAAATTTTTTTTTTTTTTCTTCAAGCCTAAGATACTTCCATGCGCTATACATAATTACTAAACATATATCAGTGATAAACAAACAATGTAATAATATATCATTCGACAAGTGTTACCAAATTGACAGAAAGATTACTATGTAATTATTTTGTCCCTGGTGAGTTTTGAAGCTCTCTCGAAGTACTAAATATCTGTTGCTGTTGAATTTTATTTTTTATGGTTGTTTCACTCTAATTAGATATTTCAGATCCACAAAACTGAAAGCTTAGTTATAATCTATATAATTAATATAAGATAATATAAGACAAAATAATTGTAGTACTAATGTATCAATTTCTGATTCTTTATTCTCATATTCAATATTAATAACGATAATTATTTTCTAACACACTACAAAAATCCTACGTAGAAACTTATCGGAAAAATTTTACTAGTTGCAAATATTATTTAAGTTGCTTTTTTAATTATTATTATTATTATTATTATTATTTTTTTTTTTTTTTTGCATTATTTAACAGTTTCGCTTCCGGGTTCCGGAGGGACTCGGAGAAAAAATTACTTAAGGTGTTGCATAACATCACAAATAGAAAAATAAAAAACCAGTATTCAACAACATTAAAACATAACTAGATTATGGGTATTATTGCTCTTATAAGTAAACTATCTCTGCAAAAAAACACAACGATCCATTAGAATCATAGCCATTAATTCGAAAGCTGATAATTAAAAGTTAAAAAAGTAATTTGAACTACACAAACCAAAAAATAAAAAATATAATCTAAAGTGAAATGAAGCTTGATATGCTCTTTAATCATCAAAGTTATAAAAATGTGGAGTTATTTTTATTTATTTTTTGAAAACACAATTTTTTTTTTGAAACTAAGAAAAAAGTTACCAACTCTACATTAAATATTAAAAATTATTTATATTAGATTACTCCTATAGAAACAGCATTATTATTACAACGACCAGCGTTCATATACCGCTTTCAACAGTGCGAGTTTACAATTCCAAACCCTCATTGTACTTTTAAAGTATACATCTCGTCTCAGGTGCCTCGAAGTTATTACTAGTGAATTTCATTATTTCAAATCGAAAAAAAAAAAATGCAATAGCGAGAAAATCATCCTTTATAGTCTTAATAATTGTACTTGGATTTTATGTGGTGAACCACTCTTGTAGTACCCTTAGGGTTTTTCGTTCCGAACTTGCTAACAACGAGTTCTGCAGTGACTAAAAATACAGGTGCTAAAAAGAATACTCCGTTTCCTCCGAGTTTCATTTTTCAAAGGTTTTCTTTAAGGTGGATTTGAATGGTTCAAAAAAAAATTTGCAAGCCACTAATATGTAGCTAGTATGAATAGATGAATGGGTTGATACCGCTAGGATACACAATGAATAATTATTCCCAATAATTAAATGGTCTATTGATTTGTTTAGATCAATAATAAGACCTTGGTCAGAGGTCTAATCTTCAGTAAAGTTGGTTGGGGTGATGAGAAGGAGAAGAAGGTTTTTTTATAAATTTCGAGGGCCGCAAGCAATGCTCAGATTTTTTTAAATTTTTTTTTTTAAAAAAAAAATCGAAAAAATATTAAGAAAAAGAAAAGAGAAATCAGTGAAAAGGCGGGGGATTTATGGTTTTCAATTTTGTAACCCTGGTGTAGACCAAGAAATATGAAAAAGCAAGCAATGAAATGTATAGTGGAGCTTAGGGCAATTATAGAAGAGTCTTGGAAAGCTTTCATATAAGCAACGCTATCAATTGCGAGAATCTTAAGTTTCCCAACATCAAATACTCTTTATCTACAAACATTTTATTTATCATAATCTTGATCGATGGTTGATATCTGCACATAAAAATTAAGCCGTAGAATTATGAGGGTTTTCTTATCCTGCACCTTGATGTTAAATCACATATATACGAACTTCCAAAACTATTTATCTTATTAGCAGATAACGTTTGGTGCCTTAATAATGTTTAGAGATCGTACAAACTTATTTCTATCGTATAGAAGAACACTTCTGAGACCCAATGGATCCTTTTCCAACTTTTCTGAGGAAGAACAGGGACTAATGAGCAACCGGAGAACACCTCAAGTGGGTTCCAATACGAGAGGGAATTCCATTGAAATGAAGGTCTTACCACCTTCATTTTTCGACATTTCATCTGAAATAGATGATCATATATCTACAATTAATCAGAAAATTACTACTCTTAACGGATTATATAAGAAAAGCATATTACCAGGGTTTGATGACAATACCACTAGCGATGATGCCCAAATTGAACAACTCAATTATGTTATAACGAAAAACTTTCAGCAATGTTATGTTTTAATTAAGAAATTTGAATTTTTACTGAAAAATAGACATAGATTGAGATATGAGGATAGTGAAATGAAAATATTGGAAAATTTAAAGAAACAATATGCTCAAAAGATTCAAACATTATCTCAACAATTCCGTAAAATGCAAGGTAATTATATCAAGTTTTTAAAAGACGAAGATGACAATGTTATCACCAATGATGTTGAAGATTATCTGAGACAAGCGCTTGCTCAACTGCAAATTGCGGCAAAACATACTGATGAACGATTGATGCTACAAAGAGAGCAAGAAATTCTGAAATTGGCCACTGGAGTTTTGGAAGTATCACTGATTTTCCGCGAAATGGAAAATATGATAGTAGAGCAAGGAACAATATTGGATAGAATCGACTATAATTTAACACTGGCTGTTGAAGATTTAAGAGTCGCTGACAAAGAATTAATCGAGGGCTCAAAGTATCAAAAAAGAACTCAAAAGTGTAAAATTATTTTCTTACTACTGCTTATTGTGTTTGCCTTGTTAATTGTAGTACTAATCAAACCTCATAATTCTACAACTGTTGTACATGAACCTGCACAAAATCCACCTGAGTCTGGAGGAAATTCTGATGATACTTCACTTCAAGAGCATACAAATCGATAGCATAGCATAACTGAAATATACTTGATTAATTCACATGAGAGATCACTTTATTGCTCTAAATCAATTGTAATTAAAACTTGATGTAATCAAAAAGGCACAGAAATATATGGAATAAGCAAAAAATTATACATACATGCATATACATATATATATATATATATATGTATATAATAGGATTACTCAAATGCATAGTTAATTATAAATTCAATAGTCAAATATAAAATCTAAAATATTAATAATACTACCACGAAATGAAAATAAAACAAACCATTCCTCAGCCCAACCTATTATCTAATGTTATATGGCCCAGATCTAGCCATTGAATTATGAGCTGCAAACCCACCTTGTTGCCTTTTAGTCCCCAAAGATTGATTTGCCATTCCTGGGCGCTGTTTTTTCCCAGGACCTACAATCGTGAAATCAGGATTAGCGTTAAGCACACTGTCTTGAACCGTTGAGCGATTGTTAAATGACGGTTGTAACCTAGGTTGTGGATTATGCTGCGGTTGTCCCTGTGTGTATCCAAAATGTTGTGCAGGCGTTCTATAAGCCAGTTGACCATTTTGAAACTGTTGATTCTGCAGAAATTGATGAGGAATAGGCTGTTGAGGATGCCCCCGGTGTTGCTCATTCATCGTTGTACGATTGAGTTGTGGAGCTTGTTGTGGTTGGTAATACTGTGGATTTTGTGGACGGAATGGCTGCATGTGTGGGGGTGGTGTAGGAGGAATTTCATCTTCTGGATGAGCATCAAAGTATTGAGGATTAGGTGCTCTCTGAGAAACAGATGTGAAATCGGACTCTTCATCAGAGTCCAAAGGTATATCTTGTTGATCTTGTTGATCTTGATCTTGTTGATCATCCGTTAATTCAGTAAATGGTTTATGACCTTCCACTTCTGGATGGTGTTCGAATACCAGTGGCAGAAATCCTCCAACCGGATACCCAGGACCTGAATTGTTACTATTCACCCTTAGAGGCGTATTATTTGTGGGCCTTTGAGGCACTTTTGACGTAGGAACATCATTTGTAGTAGGGGTTGCAACATTAGGAACAAGACTAGGAGCCATTTCTCTTTTAGATGAAACTGGAGTGTTTGGACCATTAACAATAGAAATTCGGTCAAAATTTCCTGCTGTGGCTACGGCCAGTCCACCAATGGATGACAGACTGGCATTATTTGTACCTAATCCATGATTTTTTGGTTGTGTAAAGTCAAAAGCCTTTTGAGGTTTATTGTAAGGATTATAAATTGAAGAAGTTTCACCATCTTTTCGACCACCTTGGTAATCATTCAGGAAAGTGGATACAGTTGTATCATATTTTTGAGGAGGAATGAATTTTTCATCATCATATCGATTGATTTTATGTTCGAAATTTTCTTCTAGCCTAGTTAAATCATTATCCTCACTATCATCAGGTAATTCATCATATTCACCAAATTTGGTAGCAAAAACCATAACCAACATGGAAATTAACAATGCAGCAGCAGCTCCAACGGTTAACCAACCAGTCCAAGCAACGTGAGGGAAAAACAACATTATAGTTGCAATACAAACAACAGCTGCACTGAGAAAAGCAATAAAAGTGACCACAATACCTATAATTCCAACTACATGACTGGCAAAAAGTGATACTATGATAAGGATCAAAGATATTAAAGTGAAACCAGTAGCAATAGGGGCAATGATAAGAATTTTGGCCAAAGTGTCTCTAGATGAATCACTCATGGCCCATGAAGCATCGTCTCCTGCTTCCAGAGGCACCATAGGGTACAGTGCTGTATTACAACTTCCTGCTGTTTCACAATATCCAAATATACCATAATAGAAATCAGGCGTAGTACTAAGTTTGAAGACTTGAGTCACTGGCGAAGAAATGGTAACGAAAAGAAGGAACACAAAGGCTGCCAACTGAAGTAACACGGCTATAGCGCCTATACCAGGCGAAGCTCCCATAATTAACCTACTCTATGGTTTATAATAATAAAGAAAGTGCTAAGGGAAAAGTCAAAGCTGGGAAAAAAAAAAGGTAATCAGTGTGGATAGCGATAAAATGATATTTTTTAATTTTGTTCCAGATATGCATATTATTTCCCCTATATCGCTCGCGCCGTTCAAGCGGCAGAATTATCCCTACGCGGCAAAAAAAGGAAATTAAATTACCTAATATTCTATTCTGCACCACAAAAATGTTAAAGAGAATTGCATATATGTTAAATAATAATGCTGGCTAAGCTCAATATGATAACAAGATAAAATTGACATCGCAGCAATATATAAGAAATGTAAAAGCATCTTGGAACGTGAACTTTTCCAATAATCAAAAAGGCAAATTCTGGTCGACATTTGATCTCGTTTCAAAGATCATGGTCTATTACCATTTCCCACTATTTATTTTGTTTCTTTTTGTTCATCGTGTCTTTAAACATATATATGAAAAATTAAAAATTTATGCATATTAAAGCAGTCTAAAATTTGAGAATCCATCTATTATCTCAAAGTAAGATAAAAAAAAAGATACAGCCGTAATATATTTTGATTAAGTTTGAGAATATTTTTATGCAAATAAAGGAAAAAAAAGAAAAAAAAAATAGAATCAATTAATCATAGTTCAAAAGTAAATAAACAAATATATAAACCAGTAAAAAAAAAAAAAATTGGAATCTTCATCATACGCGTTTATACAAATCTTATTAGTATTCCAAATTGAGATTGCATTGACGCAAATGCGCTATAATAGTCGTATACTAAAGAATGGTGCTATGTCAATAATTCGAAGAATTGTCTTCCAAATAAATACACCACATTGAAACCGACAAACTTTTCAAAAGCAAAGTAATTATCTGTAGAACATTAAAAAACTTTATAAATAAACAAAATACTATTTAATATCTTGAACACTACATTAACCTACCGTTTAAGTAATTTTAAAGAAGTACAATTATACATACCGCTGAAAGTATCTACAGATAACAATTCCATATACGACGTGTTCAAGATTTACTCAAGCTACTATAAAAAATTTATTCATACTAAAACGTACTTATCATTCCGAATATTTTGTAAAATGAATTCTCCAACGGTGTCATTTTTATTTATACTGAATAAGTACTTTTAATAGTATTAAAGATTTTGGCCTTGAAATATCAATTTTAAGGCTCTTGTAGTTTAATTATTTATGGTCAACAGTCTAAAAACAAACTTACTTGTAATTAAACTTTTTTTTATTCTCAAAAAAACAACTGTACGTATAAGCATCATATCATAATCTTTTATGGAAATATGTATGTTATTTATGATTTGTATTTGCTTTTAAGGAGCGAAAACATAAATATAAACATGAACATAAACATAAACATTGAAAAAAAAAAAATAAAAAATAAAAAAAAAAGATAATTATAGCAAAATAAAAAAGCAACATCTATAATTTAGCTCGATATGACACTATGACTTAGGTTAAATTTATACCTATATTGATAAATTATTTGGTATATGTATAAAATTATAACTTAGATTTAAAGCAAGACTAAGCATAAAATTAAAACTTAAATAGAATTAATTGGGGAATTACTTGCCCTCGTACCAACAATCTGGAACTTCGAGAATATATCTTTCCATTGCTTCTCTGAATCTTATCCGATATTGTTTAGGGGTAATGATTGTGGGATCTTTTCCTTTCTTACCTATCAAATTTGTACCTTTAACCCAGTTTTCTACTTTTTTATCCCATGTAAAAGTTCTAATGCAATCGATAATCCCCACACATAATTTCTTTTTATCACCATCTTCAACAATACCTATAACTAACAGATAATCCATTACATCCATGGCCAGTAAAAATGCAGTATCATTGAAAAGTGACCCTCTAAGTAACTTCTTCAGTTGTTCTCGAACAAAAACTGGCAGCTCATATATGTATTCAACCATATTTTCATCTAACAAAACTTCATTCTCTTTACCTGTTTGTTGAACATGTCTATTTCTCATCAGGCCCTTTAAATCAAAGATCCTTGTGGTTTTTTTGTTGTAAAATAAGTTTTCCATAATCAAAAAATCCATTCTTGTATTATTTCCCGTTATAGGATTCTTTACATGTATCTGATAAAACCCAAAAATTTTTGCAATTGCCGTGGAAAGCGTATGGAACATAACTTGCAGCATATATTTGAAATAAAATGGTGCAATTGCAACAAACAGTTCAAGCTCCAGTTTAGATAATTCCTTTAAAATATATCTATTGTCTAGTGTTTTCAAAAAAGACAGACCACTTTTGCCCCCACTCAGATCCCATTTGATGCATCTCAGAAGACTTTGAACAAATGATTCACTATTACCACATGCTTCTCTAAACGCCTCAAACTGTTCAGAATAGAATATTTTACACAGAAGAATTGCCTGTCCATCAAAGTACTGATACTTCAAATGAGTAGTGGATTTTTTATTCATTCGGACTTCCATATCATTTGATCCTTCAGATCCTGCTTCTTTAAACTTTTTTTCGATCTTGAAAAAATTTTGGGCTTTTTTATTATTGATTTCAAAATCGTACCCCAGGTCATTATCCTTTTCATTTGCCATATATTTAATTTTTTGTTTGTAGTCATTAGAAGAAAGACAAAGTGCAATTAGGGAACTAGGCTCATCTTCTCGAACAATAACTTCAGAGTCAGCGAAAGCATGTTCTGACAGTCCTAATGGATATTCTAAAGGATCCCAAAGTGTAGCTGAACGATCCGCCCAAAACATTGTTAACAGTTTTAACAATGAGTTTTTTTCTGGTTGTGGAATATCACCTTCTTTTGGTTTATCTTCTTTTTTCTCTTCAGTATCGTTGATTTCAACTTGCGGTTTTTGTGCTGGTACATGTATATCTCTTTTTTCATCAACATCTACGGCATCTTCAATTTTGTCGTAAATCTCAACAATTGGCTTTGAATCAACAACCGGATATGCCCTATACCTGTTCAATTTCTTTTTCATTTCTCGTTCTCTTTGTTTTTTAAATTCAGCAGAAATTTGGTCAAAATGTAATTGATCAAAAAAACTTGCAAGATGTTGAACTTTGTTAACACCAAGGATAGATGATTGTGTATCTCTCAGATTTATAGATCCTTCCAGCTCTTTTCGAGCTAAACCTGAATATTTATTTAAAGGAGATTTGGAATAGTTTCCTTGTCGTGATATCTTAGGATCATTTTCGAAATCAGCAATCATGGCTTCCATTCGATGAATTTTTTCTAACACCATTGATTGTGGAGAATTAACGGTAGAAAGTTTTCGGGCTGCAGCTGCAGCTCTTGCAGCTGCATCCGCAACTACAGCAGCATCTTTTGCAACTGGAGTAGGCAGACCATTAGCTTTAAATATTTTGTCAGAAGGTGTTTTCGGTGAAGTATTATAATAATCCAAAGTTTCGGTAGGAATTTCCCCATTTGGCTCATTTATGTCATTTATAATTTTACTCTTAGGTGAATGTGAGCGATGTAACTCCAAATTTTGTATTATTTCAGGTATGATTTTTTCCTTTTGAGGCGTTTTCGGTTCATCATCAGCAGCTATGTTGACATTATCAAAAGCTGAAGAACCTAAACAATTTTGCGGATCTTGATCATTGGTTGTACAAGAGTTGGATCGCTCGGATATATTTGATTCCATAGTCTCGCCTTTCTCGTTTTTAGAATTTTCCACATTTTGCAGATTCTCTTCATTTTCCGTGTTTTTTAGAGCAATCGATATTTCTGATTCTGATTCTTTTTCCAAAAATTTCTTCAAATGAAATTGAGTTATTTTAGTAATTTCGTTTTCACTGGGCAAGTAATTTTTTGCAAACTCTTGGAATTCATTTTCCCAAGCTACTGAAGTTTCTTGCAAATTTCTCAATATTTGATTCAATGGCAAATAAGAAGTAGGAGATGTACTGTTGTAAATATGCATAGTCCTGGTATAAAAATCAGCCATTTGATCTTTCAACTTTGTTTTCATTTCTTCTACTCTTGCATGACCTTCTTCATTCTTATCAATAGTATCAATTTTCACTCGCATTAATCTGGCATTAACACTATTAAAAAGTACTTGTGTCTTAGTTTGAACTGTATTTATAGCTTCTATTTTAAGCTGGGTATCAATTTCGGGCATATACGACAACTGTTTGCGAGGCACAACAACTTCATAAGTATCAATTGGCAGATAAACCATTCTTATAGCTAAATTATTATATCCCACATACCTCACACGACTTTTAAAATAATCATGTCCACATTCACCTCTATGAACGACTCCTTGTCCCCAGAAAGTTAATTCAAAAAATTTTCCAATGGATAGGAAATATGTTTCATCTGACATTTCTGAGACCCCCAGAGCTGAATGACATTCTTTACAGTAACTCCACATAACTCTTTTATTATGGTACGACGGATGTTCAACTCTTTCAAGCACCATATCCACTTTTCCATTACCATGGGAATACAGTCTATAGTGATCTAATAATAAATCTCGGCATTCATCGCAGGTTTTCGTAGATTCTGCAAATATTTGATCCACAAAGAGCCCAAAGCATTTATCATTATCCGTGTAATAGTCAATTACTACAATGGATGGACCAAAACATGGTGTTTGATGCTTTATCAGAACTGTTGATGACAAAACATGAATACTTTTGTGAAAAATTGGATGAAGTTGATACAGAGTGTTCTTTTGAGAAATTGCCCATAGTCTGCTTCTTGCTTGCAAATCAGAGTACAAAGCTTCTAACTTTACTTTCAGGGTATATTTTAAAATTTTTAGTACGTCACTTTCCTTATTTGGTAGCTTATCTTGATTGATATTCAAGGTAAAATCACCTATTTCGTCCAAAGTATTTGCTCCTTGTATTTGTTTATATTTTTTGTAAAATTCCAAGAACTCTTTATACGCAACTCTCACATTGTAAAGAACTGGTGGTAAGGAGAATCGAACACAAGGAGAAACTGAAACAATTCTTTCATTGAACTGATTGATATATTGATCAATGGTAGTATTACGGATGGTCATCGCCATTTCATCTTCATCACTAGCAAACTCTTCCCTGACTCCGTTAAAATCGATTTCTTCAATCGGATTTTCATTCCAATCATTCTTGTAAATAATTCCTTGATCATCAAAAAAGCTTCTCTCAAAATTACTATTATATCTTGCAAACATCATAATTTCTAATGCATATTTAACATTATCCAATTCTTCAGCATTACCACCTCGAAGAGCTATGGTGAAACCTTTTTCAATATTACCACCCGTGAAAAATATAAAAGTTTTAACTAAATTTTGGTATCTATAGCGTCTTACTTCAAAAAGCCCACAGGTTCCTAAAGTACCTTTCTTGAAAAATAAATCATTAACACTTTGAAAGATTTCAGCACCAGTATATCTTGAAATTCTTTCAATAACTTGAGGTTTTGTATTGGAAATAACAGTAATCCCAGCGTCTTCAAGTAATTTTTCCGCCAATCCTGACACTGTATCTCCTAAGACTACTATATCCGGCTCCAACAGTACAAGTCTCAGAACCAAATTTGTAATATATACCAGTTGTTGCGAGTGAATAATTCTCAAACTAATAAATTGTTCCTTTTGTTTCAAATATTCTAATGGAAACATAAGAAGCGCAATTTTAGGGTTTTCAATTCTCAGAAGCATTTTTTTCAGATCAATATTTTTGGTCATAAACATACCATCTATCGGTACCAGATCACTAATTTTACCTCCCAAGATTTTCTTTATTTTGATATATTGTTTAATGTCAAGGGTATCCGTAAGCTTCAACTTGTCTACATTAGTTAATAATTGATTGATAGTCAATTTCCAAACATCTTGATTCCCCACATTGCAATCCGTTAGTATTTGATTTAAAAGGCATTCTAAATAATTTTTGTAGACAATTTCAGTGGTTTTTTCGTTTTCTTCAAATGGCAGTGGAGATACACTGATAATTTTTTTCGGAGTTGGCAGTAAAGGGGTTGATGGACTAGAATAACCAAAGGAATCATCAAATTGAGTGTTTATTATATTAAGGTTGTTCTGATTATTATTATTGTTATTGTTTTTAGTCAAAACATTTCTAGCACTTTTGCTCTTACGTCTTGATCTCATACGAAGTAGGGAAGCATGTGCTCTTTCATTAGAACGAGTATAACTTTTACTTTTATCTTCTAGGAATGAGATGGCAGATTTTTCATTTACTTTAGATAGTAAAGTATCTGGAGGAGTACTTCCAAATACATTACGCGAAAACCTATTCCCATCACTACCGGCCATCATGCGAGGAAATTCTCCCAAGGTTGGAACAACAGGTTGTTGGCTGGTTCCTAAAGAGTATGTATTGTTGTATGGATTAAGAAGTGTGTAAAGAGACATTACTTGTTCATCTTCATTTTCACTTTCTGGATCTTGTCCTGAACTCACTTCACGATCTTGAGTAGTCATCGATGAATTTTCAACAACATTGTGTGATTTAGGAGGTGAAGTTGGTTTAACTGGAGTAACATTTATACTCCCTAACAGAGACCTCCGTCTAGTAGGAAATTTACTATCCATGCTATGACTCTTTGCAATATCTTCTTGTAAATATGAGTAGTTTTTGAGCCAATTGGGCGTTCTATTAATAACCAGATTATTAATAACTCTTGGTAATTCATTATATTCATCAACAGCAGGAATTTCTACTGATTCCCCTTTTCTTGTAGTCGGGATTGTCATATGGAGCAGGTGATTTCTTTGGTATGGAACGGTTTTGATTTCAGGTGTCTTTGGGAGACGCTTTGGCAGATCTTCTTTCAAAGACAGATGAGATATTACTCTAGAAATTGACTCCCTAGTACTGGAATCCGATATAACTCTAGAAAGGGTATAGTTATGATTTGAAGATTTATTAATTTCATCGCCTTCTTCTTCTGAAGACGATGAACTTTCGTCACTTAAATAAACAATGACATCGCTATAACAAGGCTTACAAACTCTCAATTTGTCACTGTATGATTTAGGAGTAGTTTCATTATCATTTAATGATGAGCGACCGATTTTCCTTTCATCCTTATGTTGTTGATACAGAATGAACAAGGTACAATCAGAACAAAAAATCTGGCCACAGAATCGACAATGGTGTTTCCTTCTAAATGCAGTGAATGGTTTAAAGCAATTGAGACAATCAGACACAAACAGATCATTCATCCAATAGAATTTTGGAATCCCACCACTTTTCAAAGGATTATTCAGTGGCTTTTTAGGCTTTTTTTTACGTTTTTCCATCATTACCGACAGAGCCAGCAGAACGCTCTGGTTTAGTATTTGCTTGGCATTGTCTAAAATCACATTGGGCAATGCCCTTTTCTTGGGCAGAAATTTTGTACTTTTCGTCCTTGATTTGGAATATCTCATTTGTAACAGAGTATTCGTAGTCAGCAGTGAATTATTTATGGTTTCAGTGTCAGAGGCACCAGAGTCATCTGAAAGCTCAATATCATTAGGAAGATTATTGAAAATAGACGTGATTTTGCTTTGTAGAACATTCGCCTTCGCTATGCTGGGTGTAGTGCTTACAGTCAGGTTAGCTTTAGTTACTTGTGGAGGTGCTGTCGTCACAATGGTTGTAGTAGTCGGTGGTTGAAGTTTTGGAATTGAAAGATTCAGAAGCCGGAGCCCCTGTTTAGAAGTAGATGCAATTGTTGGTTGGTTCAGTGATGCAATATCGGTGTTATCCAGTTGGATACTCTGAGTGTCTGCCAGGTTCACATAATTTGAAGACATCATAGCCGGGTTTGGTACCTCATCTTGCGCTCGTGTGTAAGTGGCCAAAGCGTTATTCGTCACCTTACGAAGAGTGGTCAGAATCAATCTACCAAGCAGCTGTGCATGTTTCTCCTCAGGATCAGGAATTGTGGGGAACGACGTGAAGTCATCTCTATCTTCATCGTCACTGTTGTTAGTAAAGTTAGGCTCCATGGCCGTTGGTGTTGCAAATTGCAAAACTTGTATAAAGGAAGAAATTCTTAATGTAAACAATCGCTAACAAAACAATAAAATTAAAATGTTAGACGAAAATGAACAACAATAATGAAAGATTGTAAAAAATACTGTTAATGAGATGAAATTATGCAATAATGCAACAGAATTGTAAGAGATTTTAATATAACGTGAAACTTAAATGGTATAGTCATTATATATGATAAGATTTAAACGATAAGTTATGTACAGTAGCAAATGGAAACATTTTAAACAGTGGTAGTTAGAGATGAATGTTACTGATTTCAATTGGTTTGGATCTTCCAATGGGAAAAAAAGGTGAATACTATACTATTCGATTGTGAATAAACTTTATAAATTCTAATTTCACGTCAAGTACATTATACAACCCGGCGCATGTCCAATGATTGTTAAATTAATGCATATCATTTAATTAAGGAGGGAGAATAATAATGGAAAAGACCCAGACAAGAAGGGAGGAAAATAATAATATTTTTTATTTTTTTTTGGAAAAAAAATATTAAAAAAATTAGATGCTAGATTATAGCGAATTAGAACGGTACGAGTACGAGTCTTTTATGAAGGAAACCACAAACTTAAAAGCATTCTATTCAAACCAAATTGTGCCCCACCAACTGTCTTTCTTTTTTTTTTCTTTTTTCTTTTTTTTTTTTCTATTTATAATTTTATTACCTCTACTTGTTTTCCTGTGTCAGTCTATCCTGTGTATAGTTCCCTATATTTCTATTTTGGTTGTGCTTTCCTGGTCAACTGGTTTGAAAGCGCTTGTTTGTCACAAATTAATTCAAATCTCAAAGGATCGCACTCATACATTTCCTAAATCAATCTCCTGTATACGCTCAAAATTTGAAAAACTAACACCTCATACAACCATGTCCACACTTCAAAGACGGCGTGGAGGAGGCAAGCAGGCAGCCCATCGCAATTCGGATGCCGGCGAAACTCAAGAACCAGGATCCCCCATTGATAACCATAAAGTAGGTTTCGATGCCCGCGATCTGGCCAATAAGGAAAAGCAAACTGTTCCTCTCCTTACACTTATGGAAGAGGTTCTTCTTATAGGGTTAAAAGATAAAGAAGGGTACTTGCTGTTTTGGAACGATAACATCTCATATGCATTACGTGGATGTATACTTTTGGAATTGGCATTCAGAGGTAGAATTGCTTTGGTCAATGATCCGGCCCGTAGAAGATTTGAATTGCTGGATAGATTAATACAAGTAATTGACACCGAACCAACTGGTGAAGTGTTATTGGATGAAGCATTGAAAATCATGAAGAATGACGAGCTGAACTTGTCTATATCCAATTGGATTGACTTGTTAAGTGGAGAAGCGTGGACCTTGATGAAAATTAATTATCAATTAAAGCAAGTTAGAGAAAGATTGGCTAAGGGATTAGTTGATAAAGGAATATTAAGAACTGAAAGAAAAAATTTTTTCCTTTTCGATATGGCCACTCATCCAGTAGCTGATAGATTAACCAAAGAACAAATCAAAAATAGAATTTTGAACATTTTAATTGCTCGTAACGTTGATTTAGAAACTCAAAACGTTTCCGACGCCTTCCCAAAAGATACTTCATTTAAATACTTAAGACTGATCTGTTTAGTTTGTGGAGCTTATGCCGCCAATGTTTTGGAAAATGTTTTAGTTGCTTTACCATATGATAAGCGTGATCAAGCTTTCGCTCACGCTGATGAAATTTTGGCAGATTATTCTGATTTCCCATTAAATTTAAGACTGCATCAACTGCCTCTAGGATTAGGGGTTAATTTGGGTGCCGAAGTTCAAAAAGAAATTGAAAATGTGCTGGAATTGCAACTAGAATTGATTGCTGCTGTGTTGAGTGTTTTTGCTAGAATGGATCTGATTCTTTGATATAGAAATAAATTTTATGATTATTTATTCAAGTATTTACTTTTCCCATATATATCCAAGTGATTCTCTTCTTGTTCAAGGTCTTCTCCTATTTGATCCACAAAATGACTTAATAAACTTCTCCCATTATTATAATCATCTCCATTACTTTCCCAACGCATCCCTCCTCCATACTTGTTCAGTTTTAAAAATTGAGCTTTAATCCTAGTAGTTTGTTCATTATCATAAACTATAGTAGTATTAGTATTGCTATCAAAACATGAAGCTGCCACTTTCCTGGTGTCAACTGTTTCTTTGCCAATTGGAAGTGCTTTATAGGGGAAAATTCCTGGCTCTCCATCAATAAATCCCCTACCAGGGCTAAAAGTTTTCCCAATCCCATCGGTACCAAATGATCTACCATAATTAGGCATGCCCATAACAAGTTTCCCCGAACATACTCCATTTTTTTGGTATTCATTCAATACATCATTACAATTCAAATTATTATCGCCATTGTCACCAAATAAATTACTATGGAAGCCACTTTTCCCACTCCATGAACCGGCAAAATCATAACACATAACATTATAAAATGAAACGTACTTATCTAATGCTGGTAGATTTAATATGGCAATTTTATCATACAGAGCAGGACAAGCTATTGATAAAGTTAATCGGTGACTAATACGGTTCAATTCTTGTCGTAATTGGCTTAAAATTTGTAACAACTGTGCAGCTTCATTCTCATTTTCCGGATATTCCCAATCAATATCAACACCATCGAATCCATATTCAATTATGAACTCAATTACCAGCAGCACAAAATTATTCAATTTCGTCTTATTACTTGTAACAGCAGTAAATAAATGTGACGTGCCCCAGCCTCCAATTGACATACATATTTTCAAATTCCGGTGTTGTTGCTTGAGCTTATAAAGTGCACTCAAATTACCTTTGGAACCATCTGGTTGTGGTAATTCTAAATCGGCCCAAGTGTCTGTAAGTTTGAGCTTACCAGTCTCTGGATCAATCCCAATGAAGGCATAAAACAAATGTGTAACCAAATTCAAAGGAATGTCGTGAACAAAATGTTTCTTTGCATACACTGACCAATTAGAATAATAAAGACAAGATTTCATGGTTCCAATTTTAAATTAATATTTTTAATTAAATTTTAAATTGTGATGCAAATATTCTATTTAAATTGGCAGCATTGCCCCATTCTTTAAATAACATTTTTTAAATGCCATAAGTTCTAATTTAGTTTTTCAAGTGCACAAAATAGTGCATGAAGTGGCAACCTTAGGGATTTATTTTGCAGTCTATATTTTGTTTGCATAAAATGCTCAAAAAAATCCACACAAGAAAAAAATAAAATTAAAAATTTAATCTTCAACAATTATCTGCCCCCCCTCTCTATCATTAACTAATAGTTTACCACATGGAATTATTACCATCAAAACTCCCTGCCAAGGTTAGAGTATATAAGGAAGAATGTATGTTTAATTTTGATACTGCAGAAAACAATCCCAATGGATTAGATGTTTGTTTACAATGTTTTCAAGCGTTTTCTCGCCCTTTATACACAGATCAACATGAGCATAAGTTATTTTTAAATATTAAAAAAACTTTAAAGCAAACAGCTAGGAATGAAGCAGGTGAAAGTCCTTCTAAAATAGCCAAATTGGAAATTAAAGAGGTCCCTGAGCATGAATTGTATGATATAGAATATGCAGTTTACACACAAGAAGGCGGGTTAGTCCCATTGTTGGAAGCTCCCACCAATGTTCAAGAATTGGCTCATGATATTATCAATTGCAATTCTTCTGAAAGACAAGATGATATTAAGACTTGGGAGTTGGAAATTAAACCTTGTGAACATACCTATAGCTTAACACAAGATCCAATAAATTTGGATATCCATAAGTGTCTGAATTGTGATTTAAAGGAAAATCTTTGGATTTGTCTTAGTTGTGGTGTTATTGGATGTGGGAGACAACAATATGGACTGGATTTAAAGGGAAATTCGCATATGGTAGGTCACTACGAATCAACAAAACATCCAATAGCTATTAAGTTGGGATCTTTGGATATAGATAGTCATGATGCTTATTGTTATACTTGTAATGATGAAGTGAAAATTCCTGAATTGGCTGATAAATTACAGATTTTCGGTATTAATCTAGCTGAATCTGTGAAAACTGAGAAAAACTTAGCTGAATTAAATTTGGATCAAAACTTAAATTGGGATTTTAAATTGGAAGGTGTTAATGGTCAATTGGAACCAATTTTCGGTCCAGGTTATACTGGGCTCAAAAATTTGGGGAATTCATGTTATTTGAATTCAGTTATACAATCATTATTTCTGTTGGATGCTTATAAAGAATATTTCCAAGGTAAAGAATTCCCCAAAGTTGCCGACCCTGGTCAGGATTTAGCTTGTCAACTAATTAAATTATACAATGGTTTAGAAAGTGGTCAGTATTCTTTTCCAAGTAAAGAAGATGGTTATCAATCTGGCATTAAACCTGCAATGTTCAAAAATTTAATTGGAGAGGGACATGTGGAATTTGCACTGATGAAGCAACAAGATGCATTTGAATTTTTGGTTTATTATTTGGAAAAACTGGGTAAAATTGTTTCTAAAGATTTAAATTCCCCATTTGAGTTTATTCTTCAAAATAGGTTATTTTGTTCACTGTGTAATCATGTAAAATTGAGTGATGAAGTTGTTGATAACCTTGCGTTACCTTTAGATATCGAACAAGAATCTGTGGATGAAGATGGTAAAATTAAGTATAAAGAAATTGATCTTAATTGTCTGTTTAAACAATTTTGCTCAAAAGAAGTATTAACTGATTTTAAGTGCCCAAATTGTCAAGCAGGTATGATGGAAAAACTGATTGAATTTAAGAGTTTTCCCGATGTTTTATTAGTCAATGCTAAAAGAATTATGCTTCAAAATTGGGTTCCTATTAAAGTTGATGCACCAATTGCCATTCCAAATACAATTGAATTATCGAATTTTAAAGCAAAAGGACTCCAAGAAGGAGAAATATTGTTTGAAGAAGAAAAAGAAGAAACACAAACTTTTAAGCCAAATAATATTGCACTTCAATCATTGATGGAAATGGGATTCCCTGAAGCTAGAAGTATTAAAGCTTTATATACAACAGGTAATGAAAGTGCTGAGAGTGCAATGAATTGGTTATTTGAGCATATGGAAGATCCAGATATTGATGTACCATTAGATTTAAGTCAAACATCATCAGTTAATAATTCGAATGATGCTAGTCTGGAACAAATCGAAAATTTCATAGCTATGGGATTCTCAGCCAAATTAGCTAAAAAGGCTCTCCATATATCTAAAGGTAATGCAGAATTGGCAGTAGAATGGCTTTTCAACAATCCAGAAGATGACGGGGAAATTGATGAAATCGAGGCTGGAAAAAGTAATATGAATGAGCGCATTGAAAAGTTGCAAACCAAGACTAATTCCAAATTTAAGTTAAAAGCTGTTGTGTGTCATAAGGGTTCGTCTCCTCATACTGGGCACTATGTGGCTTTTATTAAGAAAGAAATTAATGGACATGAAAAATGGGTATTATTTAATGATGAAAAAGTTGTTATTTGTGATGAGGATGTTAGTGATATTGTAAACAATGGTTATGTCTACATATTCTCTGTTGTCAAATAATTACAATTGTACTATTCATAGAGTGGGAGTGGAAGATAGAAAGTTATGATAGAATGAAACAAATATATATATATATATATATATATATATATATATATACAGGGTAAATATAAAATTGGAGCATTGCTCAAGTGTATTTAATATTTATTTTTTTTATTTTTGCTAAATACATTATTAATTTATTGAAATATGATGTGCTACTTTGCTAATCTTGTTCATGAATGATTTTTAATACATTTATCACTAATCAAAAATCAAATCATTTCTAAAAAGCGAGTTGACATTGAAAACCATTAAATAATAATTTAAAAACTTAAGACACATCTCACCAAATTAAGTACTCACTTCTTGCGCATCCCAATTGAAGTAATTTGAAACAATCATCGATCATTATATTCTAGCCTCACTCACTATCTCAATCCCGATTATGCTTGTACAATAATACCAAATAAGTTTTTATCGATTTATTTTTATTTTTATTTTTTTTTTTTTTTGATAAAATATCTTTAATATTCATTGTTAGTTCTTTTTATCACCATTACCAAATTTATCTTTGAACACTATTAGATAGCAACCAGCTTTTAAAATTTAAAGAAGAAAAAAAAAAATTAAAAAAGTAAATTCCAGCTTAGAACAAATTAAAACAAAGAGAACTATTAACAAAGAAAAACTAAAAGCAAACTAAAATAAACCTCCATGGAAAATTTGTTTCTTATCTCTACGTGTCAATTAAATTATTTGTGCATGAACTCAAATCAAATATATGTTAAATTTAAATTGTGTACTATAGATCCCATGAATTTAAGTAAATTAGACTATAAAAAAGGGGAAGTCATTTTAATGAACTTAAACTGTTAAATATCTGGGCAACAATAATTACGTATTACTATAACTTGCTACAAATTGCCGTTCGTTAACTTGAAATATTGCAACCAGTCATATTTGCATATATTTCGATGACTGATATTGTCGTGTTTCGCCCAACACGAGCAGTGAAACTCATGATTTTACTTACACAAACGGATTGAAAAAAAAATAATCTAAAAAAAAAAAATTATTGGCATAAAACCAATTTAAAGAGTCATTTTTTGCGACCCAAATATATTACAGACTCAAGCATGTTCATTACAAACGAAAACGTCGGGGACAGATCCCGTATGGAAGACTGGAGAAGTATGTATGAAACAAGTGAAGTTTGGAACTTTTCGGTTTTTCAATAGCTTGTAACTAGAGTGAATTTAGGCGTTTTCCCTGGTTTTCATAATGATAACAATCATGAAAATAATGAAGTACTGAAAATAAAATTGACGCATAAGAAACTTAGCATAGTCAAATTATATAGACGAAATTCGCTGGGAAAGTTAAATGAAGTTAGTAATAATTTTCCAGTTGATAACTATGTCTAGCTATGCGTTGGTCTTCTTTGCTATATATGAAAACTGGCTAGTGATAACTCTATAATTAATAATGCTATTCGAGTCAAATTTTAGTATGACTCAGACTCATTAGTTTCTTGATACTAACTTTATACAGTTCGTGGTTACGACCCTCTTACTCCACCAGATCTCCTTCAACATGAATTCCCACTTACCGCCAAATCACAAGAAACCATTCTTCGAGGTCGTGAAGAAGCTTGCAATATTCTTGACGGTAAGGATGACCGTTTGATCATAGTAATTGGACCATGTTCCATTCATGATCCTAAGGCTGCCCTCGATTATGCCAACAGATTGCAAAAAGCTGCTGAAGAGTTTAAGGGAGAACTTCATATTGTAATGAGAGCTTACTTGGAAAAGCCAAGAACTACCGTTGGTTGGAAAGGTCTTATCAACGATCCAGAAATTGACGGATCTTTCCAAATCAATAAAGGTTTAAGAATTGCTAGAAAATTGTTTGTGGACTTAACTGAAAAATTACCTATTGCCGGTGAAATGTTAGATACTATTTCTCCTCAATTTTTATCTGATTTATTTTCTGTTGGTGCCATTGGTGCTAGAACTACTGAATCTCAATTACATAGAGAATTAGCTTCAGGTTTATCATTCCCAGTTGGTTTCAAAAATGGTACTGATGGTACTTTGGGGGTTGCTATCGATGCCTTGGGAGCTGCTGCCCATCCACATCATTTCCTTTCCGTTACAAAGCCAGGTGTGGTTGCCATTGTTGGTACTGATGGTAACAAAGATTGCTTTGTTATTTTACGTGGTGGTAAGAAAGGAACTAATTTCGATGAACAACTGATTAAGGAAACTAAAGAGACTTTAATCAAATCCAAAATCGTTTCTGAAACTCAACCTGGTCCAAGAATCATGGTTGATTGTTCTCATGGTAATTCTAATAAGGACCACAATAACCAACCAAAAGTAGCTGCTGAAATTGCTAGACAAATTTCTAATGGTGAAGACGGAATCTGTGGTCTCATGATTGAACTGAATATCGTAGGGGGTCGTCAAAATGTTCCTCCTGTTGAAGAAGGCGGGAAAGATGCTTTAATTTACGGTTGTTCCATTACTGATGCTTGTATTAGTTGGGAAGATACTGTTGGTGTCTTGAAAACTTTATCTGATGCAGTCAAGGCTAGAAGAGCTAGAAAATAAGTCTATAGAGCTTTTAACTAATATATTAAACTATTAATGTAATTATTTGAAGTAGTCTCACCATAGGTACTGTATACATTTTTTAAACCTCTGATTTACCTGCCCTTACCACCTCCGGCTCCCTCCCCCCTCTGCTGTATACACACCCCATTTTTGCGATCCAATTATCTCTCCCAAATATCAACATCAATAATGGGAGCCTCTAGCAGCAAGCCAGAGACCAAAGTGTTTGCACCTGTTGCCCCAGTTGACTTCAGTGCTCTGTTTTTATCTCAATTGGAAAACTCTGCAGAGGTAAGTATTTATAATGAACCAATACAGCTGATTGCAAGTTCAAATATTTCTCATTTCTTGTTTTAATTACTAACTTTCAGAGTGACTACTCAAGAGCTCAATACACAGAGAAATACATTCAAGAACGTGTTGCTGCTGAACTTAAGAAACTTGAAACTGAGGCTGTGACCAAATTTAAAGATACTTTAAAGGATTCTTTGAATAAATCCGATGATCTGAAATTAAGCGTCTCAGAAACCAACGAAAAAATTGATAAGTTGACCAAAGTTTTGGAAAAAAATCAACAATTTATTAAAATAGAAGTTAATGAAGAGTTATCTAATCAAAGAGAGAAAGTTTTGTCTTGTTTGAAAGAAAACCCAGGTAAGAGTTTGAATTGTTGGGAAGAAGTTGAATCATTCAGACAATTAGCCAAACAATTGTAATAGAATAAACGGAATTATTAAATGACCTAAATTTAAACCCGTAGCAAATTACAATAGAAATTATAAGCAAACTAAATAGTTTGGTTTTTTTTTCGGTTTCCATTCTTCCTATATTTGCATGGATTAAGTGTGTGTTTATTATTCTACTTAATAGTTTTATATGCATTAAATTCCAGCTGCCTTATATAATAAAATCAAAGCACTATCACCTTCTCCTCCACCAGCCAACTGTTCAATTTTCTCCTTATCAACAGCCAGAACTTTTTCATCATTAAATTTCCACCATTTTTCACCCTCTAAATCATCTTCATCTCTAACCCAAGCTTGATAATGACCAGAATCAGCCAGTGCCCCCTTATGAGAAATCACTGCTTGTAATTGATATACCAGCAGTGGATTTTCATTAGTATTGTCAATATCGACGTTAGGGAGCACAGCTCTTAAATCATCTTGAAATTTACTTTTTATCAGTAATAATTTCATTTCTTCTTCCTCTTGTTGTTGTTGTAATTGTAATGCTGGAGTATTACGTTTAACTTTCTTGAAATCTCTAATTAATTCTCCATTATCTTTTTCAACTTTACGAATCTTATCACGAGCACTTGTCTTTTCTGATTTGATCAGTTCATCTAATAAATCGGCAACATCAAATTCAAAGGGGAATTGAACTTTCCTAAGAATTTTGGATTTCTTTTGAATATCTCTTTTCCAATAAAATCTAACAAATTGGACAGTCAAATATTTAGGAAGACGCGTGATTTTTTTGCTAATTTGATATTCGGCATTAGTTTGAAGTTTATCATTATGTTTTTCTATAGTTTCCTTGAGTCCATTGATAACACCATCTTTAAGAAAATTTGTCAGCAGCAGAATATGACAAGAAAGTTTTTCAGAATCTTCATAAGTAATTTTGGGTTCTTCTTCTGGTGATAATAAACATTTTTGTTCGACTTTAAAAGATATTTTAAATAAATTTTCGATATCCAATGATTTAGATAATTCATGTTTAATAACCAGGTAAGCTTCCTCGGCATCTTGTTGCTTATACCCTCCTTGAGGACCTTGTTCAGCAAATTGAGGGTGAATTTTTCTTAAACATTGTAAAAAAAAAATTGGTGTAATATCTTTCTCTTTCTTATCCATCTTATTGAAAATAAATTTAAGCAACAAAGCTATAGAATCAGCCAGTGTATCTCCTCTATTTGATGTAGATGGTTCAAAACTATCAACTTTTTTCTTCAAGTCCTTGATCTTATATAATAATTGTAAAGTAGAATTTAAGTAGCACGTGTTCCCTACATTTGTGAATCCGGAAGGTTCAACATCAACTTGTACATTTTGACCCTCATTTAAATCTTCCAAAAATACTTGCTTTTCTATCGGTTTTTTAGGTATCCCAGAATCAGGTGTCCCTAAAACCATAATGGGAGTTTTTTGCGAAAGATTTAAGGATTCAATAGTTGCATCATCATGTACTTTTCCACCTTTAATAAGAATTTTTTGTCTTTCTGGAGGAATACTAGTAACTTGCTGGATTTTCTGCTTGAAAATGAGACCAGTATCGTTGGATTCAAGATTAACGGTGTACAATTTACCCGCGTTCTTTATAGTGACTATGACAGTTAGTAAACATTTAATTGAAGTATTAATTCACCCGTTTTACATACCTTCAATCATCGTTGCGTTTAGTTCAATTTAAAATGAGTAAGATGTAAACTAAATAGTGGCAAAGTCGTGCTCGACTGAATTAGTTTTTCTGTGCACAACTTAGTTGTAAAATATAAACTGAAACCATTTTTTGAAATAAATTTAGCTTGACGAACTATCGTTATTTTATTCGAATATAGAATACTGCAGTAATCTAATCCAATGATCTATCTGGCGAATAGTGAAATTAATATTGTATCACTTGTTTACTAAAAATTTTTTCAATGCAATATCTATAAATGTGCAAATAAATAGAAAAAAAGTAGTAAAAAAAAGATCTCCTGGGGGTGAGTCGAACACCCGATCTCAAGATTACTCTGAGATAACTCATTACAGTCTCGCGCCTTAGCCAGCTTGGCCACCAAGAGCTCTTTGTTGTCACCATCCATCCTTCAATACTTCTAATAGTGGAAATATAATAGTTATATTGTTCAATAATTAAATTGGCGTCAAATTTAAATTTAGATTTTGTATATCAGTCAAAGCATACTGAAACTCATAACGAAAACACTTCCGCAATGTAGCCGCAAGAATGAAAATATAATTTTCCAAAAATAACCGATTAATTTTGCCAAAAAAAAAAATATCTCCTGGGGGTGAGTCGAACACCCGATCTCAAGATTACTCTGAGATTACTCATTACAGTCTCGCGCCTTAGCCAGCTTGGCCACCAAGAGGTATCTGCACATATATTTTGAACCTCTTTTTTAATATTCATGGGCTTAAATCGAAAAAAAGGTTTATTTATTAGGTTTTAATGAATAAATACGTAGGATTTGATGATTAGTGATTATAACACAAAAGAATTTTAATGAGAAAAATTAAAAAAAAAAATCAATCTCCTGGGGGTGAGTCGAACACCCGATCTCAAGATTACTTTGAGATAACTCATTACAGTCTCGCGCCTTAGCCAGCTTGGCCACCAAGAGATATTTGGTTTCAAGAGGAGTCCATTTGTATATTCAAAATAATAGAGCACGCTCAAAGTTAGCTGAAAAAAAGATCTCCTGGGGGTGAGTCGAACACCCGATCTCAAGATTACTCTGAGATAACTCATTACAGTCTCGCGCCTTAGCCAGCTTGGCCACCAAGAGAACTTCTTGTTGTTTGAAAACTAGAAATCATCTTTCTTATATTGTATACATTAAAGAATCAAGTTTTATTTTATATGTATAAATGTTGAAAGTTAGGAATCAGCAAGAATCTTTTTAAATCATAAAATATTATGGTTAAGTATTATATACATTATAGAGAAAAAGACTTTCAAACACTTATTTGAGCTCATTAATCTTCTTATTAGCCGAACTGTAATTTGTATTAACACTTCAATTACCTTACCCAAGTTTTCAAAGGCTTTAAGTATGTGTGATATTAAAAATATTTATCAGACATTAAACTATTGAAAAATTATAAATAAATAAAAAAATAATAGTCTCCTGGGGGTGAGTCGAACACCCGATCTCAAGATTACTTTGAGATTACTCATTACAGTCTCGCGCCTTAGCCAGCTTGGCCACCAAGAGCTATTTGAGAGTCTTTTTTTGTCATTATTATTTAACTCTTTAAATCAGATTTATTTATTTAAAAATAAAATGTGCTCATGCGCAGTGAAAAAAAGATCTCCTGGGGGTGAGTCGAACACCCGATCTCAAGATTACTCTGAGATAACTCATTACAGTCTCGCGCCTTAGCCAGCTTGGCCACCAAGAGAACTCGTTGTGATGGAAAACAATTTATGTAAATAATTACACATTTATCCTATCTTTTAATTTGTTCCTTGTCTCTTTGTGTTTATTATGATATATTTAACGGATATTATTTATTTTTAGTTAATCTCTGCACGTCATAAGTTATTTGACAAGGATTCCTGTCAAGTTAAACCTTGTTAACATCTTGGCATGAATTCACAAAAATCAAATGAGGTGGGAATACTTTTTAATCGATCTAATTATTAAAACAAAAAAATTTATGAAGACTAGATGCTACCTTCAACTCTTAAATTATAAGATATCCACCTACAATGTAAACTACATATCACTGACATTATCAAGAACAAGAAGTTGTTTTTTCTTTTTTTTTTTTTTCTTTTATTTTTTTAAAAGAAAATGCAGCTCATCATAAGAACCATACCAATAAAAAAAAAAATTACAAATAACACAGTGAAAGTTAAACTTTTTCTTATTTTGAAAGTCACTTTTCCGAATAAGATCACAGAAAGGGATAAAAAATGGTTGCCAAGCATGAATGTGATGAAAAGTTTACTGCTTTTTTAAAAGAACTTCCAAAATGTGAACACCATCTTCATCTTGAAGGAACTCTTGAACCATCATTACTTTTTCAATTGGCAAAAAGAAACAATATTACTCTACCAGAGGAATTCCCCAAGACTCCAGAAGCATGTACAGAAAGATATAATAATTTTGCTGATCTTCAAGATTTTTTGGACCATTATTATGTAGGAATGGGAGTATTGATAAAGGAAGATGATTTTCATGATTTGGCTATGGAATATTTCGAAAAAGCCTATAACGATGGTTGTGTTCATTCAGAAGTTTTCTTCGATCCTCAAGGCCATGTTGAAAGAGGTATTCCTATTGACGTTGTCGTGAAAGGTTTCGATAGAGCTTGCAAAGATGCAACTTCCAAGTTTGGTACTACCAATAAATTAATCATGTGTCTTTTAAGACATTTACCTAGCTCAAATGGTATGGAAACCCTTAAATCTGCTGCTACTTTTTATGAACAAGGAATTATTCATGGTTTAGGTTTAGATTCTTCCGAAAAACCGTTCCCTCCTGAATTATTTACTGAATGTTATCAATACGCTAAGGACAATTTTCCCAATGTTGGTTTAACTGCTCATGCCGGTGAAGAAGGTGATCATACTTATGTTACCAATGCTATTAATTATCTTAATGTCACAAGAATTGATCATGGTGTGAACTCTAAGCAAAGTGAACAACTTATGAAACAATTAGCTCAAAACCAAACCATGCTTTCAATGTGTCCTCTTTCCAACGTTAAGCTTCAAGTGGTCAAAGATGTTGCAGAATTACCATTTGATCTTTTCTTTAATGAAAACGTGCCATTTTCTATTAACTCAGATGACCCAGCCTATTTCGGTGGTTATATTTTAGATAACTATATTGCTGTCCATACTAGATTTGGTTTCACACATGACCAATGGGCCACAATTGTTAAAAATGGTATCAAGGGTTCATGGTGTGATGATGATCGTAAAAAAGTGCTTTTGGAAATTGTTGATCAAGTGGTTAACAAATATAAATAATGCTCGCTATATTTTTTTTCTTTATTTTCCAATAGAATATATCTTAATTAAATCAACAGAATAAATCTTTAATTGAATGAAAAATCAAAAGGAGAAATTCGAATTAGTTGCAACAATTACTGGAAATGATAAAAAGTAAGCCAGCTGGTGATAATGAATACTAATAGATATTTCTTGAGAATTCAAGAACAAATTTTAATAGAAATCAAACTTTTAATAGAAATATAAAAAAATCAAATTCTTATTAGAAATTGAAATTGTCGTGAAATAATGTCAAATATTAAACCGGTGAATGTTCTCATTGTGATTTAATTTAAACTTATTTGGATTTATTTTTATTTTATTTTTATTTTTTCCTTTTTTCTTTTGACCCCTGGTTTTAAATTTGGTATGTCTATGCATGACTTAATCATATAATTAATTTGATTATTTATTACTTGGTAGCAAGATGAAGGTATCAATTTTAGGGTTGATTCTCTTTGTATTATCAGTCTTGAGTCTTCAAACCAATATATGGACAAAAGGAGTGATAATAATGATCGACTCTGCTTCTGATGATTCAGCTAAAACCAACTATACGAAACTCGTGAGTTATGTCACTTCTATTGGTGGCAAAATAACCCATACTTATGATAGCGTTTTCTACGGGATTGCGGTTCATTTTCCTGACCCCATGGAACTATATGGTCAGTTGTGTAAGTTTAAAGGTATTGATGAGTATGTTACAAGTGACATTGAAGTTTTGAATAGTGACATTAAAGAATTGTTTGAGCTGGTGGCAGGACCATTGGAGATTCTGGACGATTCAGAAGTAAACACATTAAGTAGTTAAGATTTTAGGCAAGAAACGAATAATAATGAAATAAAAAATAAATAAAAGAGCAGAAACTCAAGAGATGTAGATACTTTGAAAGTCGAAAATCGGAAGGGAAAAAAAAAATAAAATAGATAAATAAATTTAAGTAAGTAGAAGAAAACACTAATGATTCCCATCAGAGGAGCAGCAATTTTTTTCAGCTATATTTGTTTCATAGGTATATATATATTGCAATAAATTATCATTTCCACGTATTTGATCCAGTCAAATATTCAATTTGTTTAAAAGGGAACTTCATATTGCAGAAATTCTTCTCCAAAAGTATTTTCACCTGAGTACAACACGTATAAAAATCCATCATCATCCTTGTGTTCATCATATACGGTGCTTAATAAGGCGGCCGTTGGAGGGAGAATATCATTAACAAAAATGAAAATGGCCTTTTCCGATGGTAATTTAATTCTTTTTCTAATAACGTAAACAAATTGACCCACTGTAAGATCACTTGGAACTAAATACTTGCGTTTATCAATTTCTGCAATATCAGACTTTTCAACTTTTTCACAAATCACTGGTATTCTATCTTCAAATTTTTGAAGAATTCTTGTTGCTTCTGCCTTTCTTTTTTCTAATGTTAGTAATTGGCGAAATTAATTAAATAAGCCCGCTTTTACATACCAAATGGGTGGTCATCCTTGAATTGGGATCTCATTCTAAAATGTTAGTAATACTCAGGCTAATTATATATTGAACTAATATAGGTCAATGCTTTTGATTCAAATACTTTGATAGATCAGTTTATATCAAAGAATTTAATTCTTATCGCTGCAATTTAAACGTACTTGTAAATTATTAATGTTTCAAGGGGTTGTATATTTTTTTTGGATCTTATCTAATTTATAAGATCCAGATAAATGATATACAGGAAAGATATATGGCAACGTGAGCATGACACAAACTGAGAAATTAGGTCTTTAACGGAACAAACAATAGAATTGAAATTGCGAGAATGTGAGAATGGAGGGAACGGGACATGCGACATGCGACAAACAATGTGCAGCATACAACGCACGACATTGTAGCGATATTGTGGCTCCCTTTCATCCACGACATTCTTTTATTACAGGACAACTTTTTTTTTTTTATGGTATCTTCACCTATTAATCGTCTTTCAAGTGTTTTTTACCTGCAGTGCCAATGAAGGCTCTGTTGATAAAATTGCAAACAGCAGTTCGTAGTTTAAAACTGGTTGATGGATACGTTCTCAAATGTGGGTTAGAAATCCATACACAACTTAAAACGAAATATAAGCTTTTCTCATTGAGTAAGAACGAGTTTATAGCTAAACCAAACACAAACGTCAGCTTTTTCGATGCTGGACTCCCAGGTACTCAACCAAAATTAAACCCGGAGGCTCTCTTACTAGCTTTAAGAGCAGCTGTTTCACTTGATTGTGATATACAGCATCAATCGCAATTTGATCGGAAACACTATTTTTATGCAGACCAACCTTTAGGGTATCAGATCACACAATTCCATAAACCATTAGCTTTAAACGGTCAAATGCATATGAAAAAACCAATTGATGAAATTTTGGAACCAACAAAGACCATTAGAATTCAACAAATTCAAATTGAACAGGATACCGGTAGAACTCATTACAATAATGATGGAACTATAGAATTGGACCTCAACAGAGTTAATACTCCTTTAATTGAACTTGTAACGTATCCAGATTTCGAGAATGTTCAACAAGTGCGTGCTTTTATTAAGAAATATCAACGTCTTGTAAAACACTTAGATATCTGTACTGGGGAATTGGAAACTGGAGCCATTAGAGTTGATGTGAATGTTTCCGTCAATGGGAATCCTAGAGTGGAAATCAAAAATTTAAGGAATACTACTGATATTATTGAAGCTATTAAATATGAATATTTCCGCCAAATAGATTTAATTGAAAAAAATCAACCTGTGGTCCAGCAAACAAGAGGTTGGACAGGCTCTAAGACTACATTAAGAAGATTGAAAGAAAACACAGTGGATTATAGATACTTACCTGATTCTGAATTACCTATAATTAACCTTGACCAGGAAATTGGGAATCAAATAAAGCAAACGTTACCGGAATTCCCTGACGTCATTGCAGAAAGACTCATGACTCTGCCTTACAATTTATCATTAAAATTTACCAAATTTCTTATTGAAAATGAGGATCAATTGAAATTCTATCAAAACTTGGTAATTAATCTTGAAAGACAAAATATCCCATTGAAATATGCGGCGAACTGGTTATTGAATGATATCCCGAAAGCGTTTAAACAATGTCAAGCCGAATTAGATTTATCCATTTTGGATATAAATAATATTGCATTGTTAATTGCACATGTACATAATAAGATAATCAGTGGTTCTATAGCCAAATCGATTCTTACTGAAATAGTTAGAAACCCATCAGCAAATGTGAAGCAATTAATAGCGTCTAAACAAAATTCAGAAACTAATTACACCCAATCCGCTATTGATGATCTTTGTGCGAAAATTATTGAAGAGAATGTTCAAGTTGTTAAAACTATAAAGGAAGGAAATGCAAAACCAATTAAATTTTTGGTGGGGCAAGCAATGAAAAAAAGTAAAGGTCAAGCAAATTCAAAAGATATTGAATCAACATTGAAACTGATATTATTACAACATTGAAAATAGCATCTATATAATACAAATATTCAAAGAATTTTATCAATTTATTAGTTATTATTTATTTCATACTATCATTGCAAACCAATTCATATCGATATTCAATCAGAATATTGGAAGACGAATAGTCAATTTGATTTTCAAGATCTATATCAGTACTAGAACTTTCGCGATCATTTGTATGAAACTGGATTACCCCGTTGTTAAATTCTTTGGACGTAATGTCAGTGCAAACTGCTGTTGAGGCCGTGTTGGGGCAAGATTTGCTCATAGATATGTGAGCAAGTTGTTGCTCAAATTGTAGGGTTTTTTCATTTTGATACTTTATAATCCAATTTTTAATAATGGGTAATTTGCGGAAAAATGAAATGTACATCTTAGTCGCATCAGTGCCAAGCCCAAATATTATAAAAGTTATAAACAGCATGCCAATATTAATCCATTGTGAATATGTAGCTTTGGTTCCAAGGTACATAACTGGGATATATTTCCAATAATTGTTATGAGCATCCTCCCATTGAAAATTCTGTGATTGACTATAATCAATCACATTATATATAAATGTATAAATCAGCAATGGTACCATGCATATAATCATTATTACCAGGAATATTAAAAGCCTCACATATCTTAATTTAGTTAACCCTGTGTTGGATAATCTTAGCATTTCATTGATATCTTGGTATTTGAAATAATACGTATATAAAGTGGTTGCCAGAATGAACATTATAATTAATGATAACACAAATGGCCACATCAGGAAAATAACTATAGATGGCCAAGAAGAATGCCTCACTGCCAAACATCCACGATATTTAACTATACCGTATCGAAACATTTCAACAACAAAATCTAAACCAGTTACAATTGTAGGCAATATTGTACATATCCCTAAATTAATCCATTTCTTTCTCGTATTATTTGTAAGGAAAAGTTGGTTACCCCGAAGAACCATCATAAGATTTAAAGATATTGCTGTCAATGCACAATACCTTCCAAGACTTGCGAAAATATCTAGTCTGGTAACAATATCACAGTATATTTTCCCATCCCACTGAGAATCATCACTCCATATAAGAGCTCCAATGAAAGTCTCCAAATTTACAAATCCTAAACAGATAATTAAAAAGCTTGCAGCAGTATTTTTCGACTTTAAATGCCAAATAAGTGGTGGGAATATTATGAAAAATCCAAGTATTGCAAATGCAGCAAGACAATTCCCAAAATCTGATTTAGACATTTTGGTGAAGCCAATGGTGCTTCCGCCAATTTTTATATTAGTATTTATACTTCATCCTCATACAATAATTAAATGAGGACTAGCGAGAAAAAAAATTTCCCACCTCTTAATACCCACATCATCCTTTATCATGTTTGAAAATAACCCTTTGATGGACGAAAATGGTATTTTTTCAATTTCACCTTTGCGATCCGAATCAAGTAATAAAGACTAATTTATTCCGCTGTTGCTCATAAGTATATAAACTGGGGGAAAAAAAAAATGAATTAATTGTAAAAAAATAAAAAAAAAGAAAAAACCCCAGAATTATAATTATCCTATTGTAAAATAATTCAATCTAATGTAATATTATGAAAAATATATGATTCAGGCTACATCTATTATCAAGTAATTTTATATGCAACTAACAATATCTCTCCTCTAATTAATAACCTCCTTCAAAACAGCATTTGAAGAAACAACACCGTTGTATTTGCCATCCAAGTGACGTAATAATGCAATAACCTTTTCTTGAAGTTCTGGCTTAGGGAATTGTTTTAAAACATCAAGGTTTTCTTCCTTACCAACAGTCATTTCATCAACAAGCTTAAGTCTTTCCTTTTCCTTTGTGAAAACCTTGGCGAAAATATCAACCACGGTTTGAGTTTGGGAAGCAATTAATTGCAGATCTTCTTCGTAAAGAGCAATAATCAACATAAAGACAGGAATGTTTTCATCAAAGTCTGATTTGAGTGGGAGATGTTGAAGAACTGGTGGTAAAACGTGATCTAATGGAACTGCAGCACGGTTTTTCAAAGCCATACGAGCAATAGCACCTAACAGGTTGGCAAAAGTACGGTTGATAGAATCTTGCAGTTCAATTTCTTGAGTTTCAGCACTTTCAGTCTTTGAAATAAGAGCAAAGATTAACTCTAAAACTTGTTGATAAGCACTAGAAAGATCAGCTGGAGTTTCCTCAATGAGTCTACCAATACCGTAAACAGCGTTACTACGAACTTCTAAAGATTCATCTTTGGCAAGGGATTCAATGAAAACGTTGAAAAATTCTTGATAGTAAGCAGCGATTGAAGATTTTAAACCAATGGTGAATTCAGCAAGGGCACCAGTGGCAGCAACTCTTTTTCTAAGGGATTTAGCGGTAGTGTTGGAAACAATTATATCCTTAAAAGAATCTAAAATCTTTGGGAAATCATTAGCTAAGGCAAGAGATAAGGAAACTAAGACTTCAAGAGCAGAATCGAAAATAAACAGTTCAGTTTCACTGGTGTCTTCATCATCTTGAATGTCTTCTCCTTCATCTTCAACTTGGCATGGATGTTCTTTCTTAAGAATCAACATTAATTGAATACAAAGTTTTTCAAGAGCGCCAGTATCAGAAGGACCACTTGTAATTGCGATGGCACCCATATTTTGTAATCCACTACAGAAGTTTTCAAGAATGCAAGCAACCATAGTTAAGTCGAATTCTTCTTCAAGGGAAGATAAAGAGGTGTCTCTAACGTTGTGAAGAATAGCTAAAATTTCATTTGAAACATAAGAGCTTTGTGGAACCCCTTTTGGAGCTTTGAAGTCACCACCTTTTTCAGCCTTAAACATGGCGTAACCAATGGACCATAAAGCATTAGCACATGCTTCTCTCATACCATATGATTCTTCAATTTGTTCAGAGAGGGTTTGAATGGATTGTTCAACATATGGAGCAAAAGCAGCACCAGTACCCATGGCAAGATCACTAAGGGCAACAGATGCAATTTCCTTTTCGATGGTAATACCAGTGTTGACATTGAATTTGTCATCATCTTCATCTTCATCTTCTTGACCAACTTCTTCAGTTAAATCACCCAAGGTGAATTCTTCTTGTTCCAAACATTTTAAAATGGCTGGCACAAGTTGATCAAGGAAAGAGGCAAATTTAGCACCGTAAACTTTAGACATGTTGGTAATGAAGGCAAACCCAGATTCTCTGATTCTTGAGTGTTCAGAAGCAAGGGCAGTGTAAGCAGCTTCTAAAAGAGGATTAGCGTATTGAGAGAAAGATTCTGAACCAACAGCTCTTGCCATGGTAGAAATATTTTCAAAAGTGGAAGCTTTCATTTCAATTTCATCTTCATCACTAGCATTGTTCATGTCTCTGATAAAAGGTTCAAGAGCTTGAATGGCACCTTCAAAGAAAGGAGTGAAAAGCTTACCAGCAGCAAAAGCTGCAGAACCAATGGCACTTACAATGGCACTTCTAAGAGTAGAAGTATTAGCTTGATTCAACATTTGGAATAATTTATGAACTAAAGGTTCTAAGCATTCACTAATACCTTCATGAGGCATAAATTCGACCAATCCATCTAAACCATAGCATGCATATTTGTAAGCTTTGGCATTCTTTGTGTTGTCAATAACGTTCATAACCAATGGAAGTAATTCTCTGTGGTATTCAGCAATGTTACCACTGAGTTCACCAGTAAGTTGAGCTAAGCATCTAAGAGCGGAAAGGGAAACAATAGGTTCAGAATCAGAAAGACCACGAACAACAACAGCTTCAACTTGTTTAACATAAGTGTTGAAATAATCTGGAGCACCAACGGAACCAACACCAATGGATAATAAAGCGGCCCTTTTTTCAAATGGATTGGTGGAATTAATCAATTGTTGAGATTTTTCTAAAATAACGGCACAAGCTTGTGCTGGTGGTAATTCAGCAGATAACATAGCAATCAATCTAATGGCTAAAGAGTTAGAGTTGGATTCCTCATTTTCATTAGCATCTTGTTCAGTTTCCAATTCTTCTTCAACATCGATTTCTTCACTAGCAATTTGAAGAGCAACAGTAGTAACTGTAGGACCAAACTTAACAATTCTACTTCTCTTTAAAGAAACACAAGTGATTAACCATTGAAGACCAAAAGATCTGATTTCATCATCCAAATCCTTATTTGATGCAACTTGTAAAATCAATTCAACTAATTGTGGTAAATGATCTCCTAAAAGCTTAGAATCAACAAATAAAAAGTTGTTGAAAGTGTTGAAAACTTCTTTAACTTTTTCGTCATCCCCAGTTGCAATAACTTCACCTAAAACTTTAACCATGGCTGGGATAGTTTCGGCAAATCTGGTAGCTTCAGCAGCAATAATCCCTTGGTCATTTCCCTCTTGTTGCATAGAGGTTTCATCCAAGAACAGGCCAATATGGTCCAAAGCTTTTACAGCATTGACTCTAATAGAGATTGATTGGTCATTTAATAAACCAGAGAAAAGCAGTAAGAAATCACTAACATGAGGTTGTAAAATGTAGTTTTGTGTTTCTAAAATGCAGTATAAAGCATAGACTGCCAGTTCCTTGGTGTTGGTATCATTGACCCTTTCAATTAAAGTTGGCAAAATTTGTGGCCATTGATTGAAATCTTCAGAAGAATCAACAATTGATGCCACTAATTTGGCTGCAGCATGTCTGATTTTGGTTTCAGGTTGTTCAAAAACAGCCTTCAATACTTCTGCTCTAATGTTTTCTTGAGTTGAAGCATCAACTTTTTCCCATCCAGAAATAACTTGCTTTCTTGCTTCAACTGCTGCTAACTGTTGAACAGTAGCATCTCCTGCAATTAAAAGATGAACAAGAGCAGGTAAAGATGCAGGGTTCTGGTAGAATTCCTTCTTAAGACGGTCAGTGGCAGCCTTAATGACATTAGAGTCTGGAACAGTGGTCTGTTTGAGCGTTTCCGCTAAAGACACTGTGAATTGATCCATGTTTGCAATAGAGATGAGCACTAAATTTTTTTTGCCTAAATTCTTTGGTATGATTTCATCGGAAAAAAAAAAAAAAGAAATAAGAAAAATTAATTATTGGAAATTTGAATAAAAATAAAATAAAATAAAATAAAGCAGAAAAATAGACATTCTCCTCTTAACGAATCCCAAAGAAGAATCAAAGCACAGTGACGAGAGGGAGTGAGAGAAATTAAAAAAATTATAAAAACAAGTATTGGGTATGATATAGAAGCTAAACGCAAGAATTTTTTTCTGTCCAATAAACACGAAGAATTCTTCGTTAAATTTTAATCAGTAGTAATAATAAAAAAATTCAATATGTATAGCGTGTATATTATATATATATGAATGGATGGATGGATGGATGGATGGATGGATGGATGGATGGATGGATGGACGGATCTATGCATATATATTTATAAATCTCACCAATTCATTATGGAAGCTTATGTATGCTACCTGAGGGATATTCGTTAAGAACTTCGTGAAGAGTAAAGCTAATATCATTGCAAATTGCAACTTAATATTTATTTTTTTTTTATAATATTCTCATTGGCCACATGCTATATGTAATCTGCCTTGTAATCTCTTGTTATCTCTTGTAATCTCTTGTAATCTCTTGTAATCTCTTGTAATTTGTCTCGTCGTCTGTGTTGCAATCTGCCTTAATTTCTTCTTCCAAGCTCTTAAGAGTTAATCATCCTTCTGTTATACGTTTAAATCAGCAGGCATTTCCTTGATTTTAATCAGGTAATGCTGTTCCAACTCCTTTAATTCTTGCATATCTTGCTTTGTTACAAAATTTACTGCAACACCTTTTCTTCCGAATCTTCCTGAACGTCCTATTCTATGTACATAGTTTTCTTTGTCCAAGGGTAAGTCGTAATTAACCACAAGAGAAATTTGCTGGACATCAATTCCTCTAGCCCAAACATCAGTAGAGATAAGAACCCTCAGAATCCCTGCTCTAAAATCATTCATAATTCTATCTCTTTCATCTTGTTTCATGTCACCATGCATAGCTACAACGGCAAAGTTGGCATTTCTCATATGTTCAGCTAACCAATCAACTTTACTTTTCTTATTGCAGAAAATTACTGCTTGAGTAATAGTCATATTATCATATAAATCACATAAGGTATCAAATTTCCATTCTTCCTTTTCACAATTAATATAATATTGAGAAATACCCAGTAAATTAATATCATCTTGTCTAACTAAAATCTTCACTGGATCGCTAGTAAATTTTTGCACCATTTCCAACACTGCTTTTGGTAAAGTAGCACTAACTACAACCACTTGTGTGGAAGATGGTAAGAGTTTATAAATTTCATAAATTTGTTCTTTAAACCCCTTTTGTAATAATTCATCCGCTTCATCAAGAATAAGTATCTTGATTGATCTTGGAGAAAGATTTCTTCTTCTTAAAATGTCTAGAACTCTTCCTGGGGTCCCCAGAATTACATTTTGTCCCTGTTGAAGCTTCTTCACATCATCTCCAACGTTTTTCCCTCCAACGCATGCATGAGATCGAATATTCATAAACAGACCTAAGTTTCTTACCACAGACTGGATTTGAGAAGCCAATTCTCGAGTAGGAGAAAGTATGATCGATTCACAATCTTTATTTTTCGCATCTATAGCTTGAAGCATCCCAATGGTAAAAGTAGCAGTTTTACCAGTCCCCAGCTGTGCCTGAGCGATGGTATCACGTCCCAGGGCAATTTGAACTATAGCTCTAGATTGAATTGCAGAAGGTGCATCAAACCCATACGAGTATATCCCTTTCAACAATTCAGGTTTAAGACCCATTGACTCAAATGTGCTATGTATCTTGAGTTTCTCTTTACTTTCCTTAAATTTAAGAGCTTTATCTGCTTCTTTGTCAATCATACTTTTACTACTTTTTTTTGGTTTTTAGTTTTCCGTTTTGTTTTGCTTTGTTGATTTAAAACTACTTTTAACTTAGGCTTAAATTGATTTATGCAAACTTTGTTTCTAATAAGGTATCTCGCTTTTCAATAAGGAATCCCTATCTATGTCTGCAATTCAAGGTTAAAGAGATTAGTGATTTTGAGGTTTGAAAAAAATCAATTATTTACTCTTGTGCATATTGAGGAGATGAGATGTGATGCGATCGATGGCTTTTCATAATTTTGTGCACAACCAATTTTATCATACTAAGTTTTTCAAATGGCAGTGGTAGTATTGTTGGGTGGAGCCCATGTTTCGGGCAAGCACACTGCTGAAAGACTCCTTCGAGAGGAAATCAAAAAACGGGAGCTTTCAAAAGTGGTATCAATTGATATGAATGATTATAAAGTACAAGGGGAACCCAATACTCCTTCAATGTATGATTTTGAAGCCGTTAAATTAGCAATTGATAAACTAGATGATACCACTATTGTTTTAGTAGTAGGTTTATACGCTTTGTTTGATAGTCGCTTGAGACAAATGTCTCACATTAGCGTTTATATCGAATCAGATCCAGATACAAGACTTATTCGATGGATACGACGTGATATAGATTCCTCTTCTTTACATAATATCTTACAAGCTTACGTTGGAAGTGCAAGACAAGAAGCTAATGATTACATTTACCCAACGAAAGCTTATGCCGATGTTATCATGCCAAGAGGTCCAGAGAAAAGCTCTATATCCTTGGTGGTGGATGGAATAGAACCATTATTGGAACATATTAAACCTGTAACTCATATTAAAAATGTATTAAGACCTGCCGCAGAAAAATTCGATAACGAAAAGGGTAAATATTTCGAATTAAGTTAACTTCGAATTGGCAATTGCAAAGTATTATGCAAAAGTTTATATGTTAATTATCAATTTGCAACATGACATATGATCATCTTAAAATTAGGGTTTTAGTATAGGATAAGAATAATAAAGAAATAAATAAAGAAATAAAGAAATTTAAACAATTGTTAAAGCCTTACAATTGAAAATCATATCGGTAAATTTTTTATTCTATTATACATTTATTCCTGAATTGTTAACAAATTCATTCATTGGATCTGTCTTGACATCATACTCTTGTAACTGGCGGATTTTATCTCCCAGGACAACTAATCTTAATCTCTTATCGGTAGAATACCAATTTTTAATTAGTGGTACAATCTCTTTCTTTAAAGTCTCGCAAAATCCCAGGGATACTTCAAAAGATGGATGTTCAATTAATCCCCTCATAGTGTAATACATTTTCTCATATGAAACTCCCGCCTTAACAAACATATCTACAATGGCTCCAGTTGGAGGCTTTTCATCAATGTTTTCATCTGTAGCTTCCCTAATATATTTGCAAGCAAGTCTTATAAGCAGATCTAATGGGAAGACAACATCATTTTGACAGAGTCTTGGACCAAGTTTGGTGAAAGCATTGCCCAATAACACGTATAATTTTTCTTTGATATCGCTTTGAGGATTTAAAAATTCATGGAAAATTTTTTCAAATAATAATTCCCATCTTTTCAAAATGTCATCACTATTACGATACTCGGAAACTTTGAAAATGACAAGACAGAGATCATAATATCCAAGAGGATCCGTATATTGATTGAAAAGATCCAGGATCCCCATGATTTTCCCGTCCAAGGCACTACCAGCTATTTGCTTGTTTGGGTTACTAATACGAGCATCACTCTTAATAGTATATAAAATGTCTAATTGGATATTAGCAACATCGAAAAGTTCTTGAACTGCAGCCAGAAGTTTAATCATTTTTTGGCGAAGTGTTGGTGCACAAGAACAATTACAAAACCCGCTTGCTCTCAGAAGGTATTCAATTCTCTGATTAAGCAGAAGAGGGAAATCCAGGATTGCCAATTCGTATAAAATTTGGGCTGCATTGAAGTAATGTTCTCTCTTGGCATGATAAAGCCAGAGTAGATCTGTTAAAGCAAGCAGGTTTTGGGCACCTTCTTCAAGGAATAAAAGAATGAATGGTGTATTGATGGTTAAAAGTCTTTCAGGGACTCCTTGATTAATAAACCATTGATAGAATTGCAGATGGAAATTTTTATCCTTCAGCGCGAAGCAAGTATCATATATAGTATCTCTAGTTTCCATGAATTCATTAATAGCAAGCTGATCATTACTTTCCGATAAAAGAGCGGCCTTATTATCAATGTTTGTAAGGATTTTGAAAACAAGTTCATAAAGTTGATCTTGTCTTGTATAAGGTTTAGTACCGGTATTGGAGATAGCATTTGAACTGGAATTAGTGATGGCTCCAATCTTGGCACCTAAATTAAGTAATAACTTAACTACCCCTACGTAAAACTCCAAATCTAACATAATGTTAACAGAGTTTTCAATGTTTTCAAATGTTAAGGACTCATATGCTTCTTCAAATAATTTAACTGCCGATTCTAAACATTTTACTCTTAATTCGTTATCCCTGGCTCCAACACTTTTAGCCCTGGTTAAATTTTCAATCGCTTTGAAAATGAAAACATCATTAGCCAGGCAAAACAGACCACATCTTGATTGTAACAGATTGGCTATGAGATCAATACTACCACCTTTGAGAATATTTTTATTAATAATCAGTGATAATAAATCCTTAATTAAATTTTTTATTTCAGTGTTTGGTAACAATAAATCCTTGAATGTAATTTGTAATAAGTTGATTTGACTTGTTGGCAGTAAAAACTTCAATATTTCATTAAAGTTATTAGAATTTTGTTGCGATTCTTCTAATAAGACCATAACAAACAGTAATGCTTCTCTAATCAGCAGCAACAGTTTTAAAAGCGATGTAAATGCAATATGTTCAGCTCTAATACAAAGCTCATTATTAAATCTCAGTGGATCCGATGAATAACTTGGAGCACTAAGGCCTTGAATGCTGCCACCGTTTTCAGCAAAAAACTCAAGTAAAACAATTATCAGTCCAATGAAAAATTCAACTTCTTTTTTGTCAATATTTAAACCTTTAATAAGAAGGTTGTCATCTTTCATTGAAGATAAATCGTATTGAGTTCCTACAACTTTTATGTGATCAAGTATTGTGAAAACTTTACTATTCCAAATGTCACGGAAGAGACGTGAAACAAGAATACATGTCCCGTAAAATCTATCAGACATGACAACTTCTTCAACAGTGGCATGATCCTTTCGGGTTGATCTTAAAGGTCCTTGAGTATATTGTTGAGATTGTTGGGCTTGCAGTTGAACTTGTTCCTTTTGGATCAATCTGGCATTATTACCACAGGTGGCAAATAATTGCAGAGCTTTCAATTTATTCGAATGAGATGAGCTGCATCCAAGATAAAGCAATGTTGAGCAAGTTTCTTCAAATCCATTCTCTTCAATAAAGTTCTCCAAAGTTTCTTCCGATAAATTTTTCAAAATTTGGTCTGGAGTTCTAAATTGGAAAAAATGGATTCCAAAATTAGTTAAAACTGCAAATTGTAAAAGTTTTCTGGTATACTGACTAGCTAAAACATTTGCATAACCAGTGGGTGTTTCTGTGGCATTCATCAGTGGAGTTAATTGAACAATATCGTGGATATAAGTAGGATTTTCACCACCAAAAGAAATAAATTCTGCGTCTTCTACCAATTTCCCATTTTTCTTTAAAAATCCATAATTTGAAGTGCATATGAACAACTTATCAGAGCCTTTTGTTCTCTTAACACAAAGGAAAACACCTGGTGATATAATTTTAGCAAACCTGGTATTTTTAAGAAGTTGCAGTTTTCTTTGATTAGATACAAGTTGAGCAAGATATTGCTTTTCTCTAGTGAATTCATCAAGTTCAGGATTTACTTGTGGAGTTTCCTTTGATGGAGGAAATTTCACAGATACAACAGAAAGCTTTAATTTAGAATAACTCAGTATAAATGATGAAAACGTTCCTGAAGTTGATGCAAGTCTTAAAAATATTCTACAACCATAATTGGTGATTGCAATCAATTGAATATTGGAAGATTCGCGTTGGGAGATATTTTCAATGGACATGATTCTAAATTTCAGAAATGATTCAATATTTGCTGCATCAACAAATAGGGAAGATACCCCCTTGAAAATTTCACTTGGTAAAAGCTGAGAATGCTGGACGAATTGTTCTTGGTTAGGTTCCAATTTGTAAACTCTAATTACAGACTTATTGGAAAGAGAGTACAATATACTACGATCAGAATCCACTTTCAATTGAATGATCGTTTCAGCCACAGGAGTAGAATCCTTGCTAGGGTTGCCAGTATTATCCCAAGGCAAGCCTGGAAGTTTTACTGGTAATACCAGGGAGAACCCACTTTTAGTTAAACAAACTTTTTCACATTTGTTTTTGGTGAATGAAGCTTTGTTTGAATAGTCTAATCTCCAGATATTATTCCCATCTCCTGAGAAGAAAATGTCGTGAGTGATTTCATTTTCAACAATTTGATTCACCATTATACCATGAGTAGAAACCAGCAATTCTGGATTAAATAATTCAATAGAATACCCATCGTATTTAATGATAAAAATTTTGATTTCAGTAGAAGTAGCCAAGATGAGTAAATTATTGACTGTGTTGAGGAATACGTTTGGCTTTGGCTTCACCAATTTCACGGCCAATATTGTGTTTTTCAATTCTAAAGTTAAAAATTGATTTTGAGCAAATGCACTTCTTGGAGCCTTATAATTCCAAAGAATAAGTTTATTATCTACAGCAATCCAGGCTCTTTCTAAAGTTGGAAATACCCCCATCTTTGAAGAGCTTTGCAGGGAGTTATATTCATCGAAAAACTTATCAGGAAGCTCCAAGTAACCTGTTTTCTCAAATCTGGCAAAATCTCCCAAACCTTTTTCACTGTCAAAATAATAATTGTCCATACCTCCTTCTTTCGTAAGGTGTTCCTGGGAATATAAGTCAGATGGAATCATCAGATCAATTTTAGTTATATCAGAGATATATTTGGATCCAAGTTTTAAAGGTCCCAAATCGGCAAATCCAGGTACACTAACTTTATATCCAATTTCCTCTTGTGTAGTGGTTCCAGGATGTAAAATTCGATTCGATAAAATTGATCTCGACAGATTAGAACCAGATGTTGCTTGATCATGTTGAAACTGAAGAGAGTCAAGAATTGGATCACCAATTTTGAGCGTAGGTGCAACAAGTTTGCTGGACGTACCAGATGGCCGTACCGACGAAGCAACCACCATTTCTCTTTGATAGAATATTGTGTTGTTTTTTCAAAGATGAGGAAAACTGTATACAGAATATTGGCAAAGAATTGCAAAAATGAAATTCTACATTAATCTTAGTGAGCATTAAGGGCCCAAAGGGAAAAAAAAAGAGAAAAAAATAAAATAAAATAAAATAAATAATTTGAGAACCAAATTGAGATTAAGTAGCAAAAAGAATTAGTCTAGCAAACCAATTGAGAAAATAGAGAAACAGATTATTGGGTTAATGAAGCAACTAAATTCAACCCAGAGGGTAAGAGCAAGAATTTGTATACTTTTATAAAGTTTATATATGAAGCTTTTTCTGTGGAGAAATTTGGATCGCTGTTGGATGGTATTAATCACCAAGTTAGGGGTGGTTGTAGTAAATTTACAACCAGTGTATACATACCCTTAATAATTTAAACACTAGGTTTCCTTTATCGTACAATTAATATATACAAAGTTTGATTTTATAATTGATTTATTACTGCGAATATCTTTAATTGATTTTGAATCGTATTTAGGATGAGATCTTATTTGAACTTTGTTGTATTAATTTAATTTATAATTGCAAAAAAACCCAAACTAATATTTTGTTGAAGTTTTACACTTTGCCATTGTATTTTTATTTCAAATTACTTTGAATCTATTCAAACCGGTTATTTTTTTGTTTTAGTATTATAATTTCAAAAAAGTTGCTTGACTTAAAGTATATTTACTGCTCAAATCCAATCATTTAGTTTTATACATTTACGTCCCCTTTCCCGTATGTAAATTTACAATATGAGGTGGAAGGAAAAAGTAGCTGATTAAACCAGAAATCAAAAAGCAAATACTAGAATTGAGTTAAACAAAAAAAGAAAAAAAAAAAAAAAAAAAAACTAAAAAAAAATACCACAGTTATCTCCGGGTTCAGTGTCAATTAAATTCATTTACCATTAAAGCTCATTTTATCACATAAACTGGAAAAGGTTTAAGTTTGTTATTTTACACACACCATACACCCAATATGAAACTATCTGTATTAGCCATTGCTATAACACAGGTGTCTGGTTTACTTGTTAATTGGAATTTGGGCTTTGAAGATAACACCCCACGGCTTATCAAACTTGGTCCAGATAAGTACGAAATTGCCACTGAAACAGACAAATTAAATTATAGAAGGAAAAATGTGAATTTTATTGATGTTACTCAACGTATTTCAATAGAAGAAGCTGTTGCTCAAGGAATGGTTGTACCTCCTAACAAGGCAGATTTTTTGGATCAAATTGTACTTATGGGCTCTAAGCAACTTCAAACCATGAAACAAGTCACTAATTATGTTTATCCCAAAAAACTCAATCACGAAAAATTGATTAAATCAGTCTTCCCTCAAATTTCAAAGACAAATTTAAAAGATAATCTTGGGAATTTTACTCTGTATTTCACTCGTTACTATAAGTCCCAATCCGGATTTGATAGTGCTTTATGGCTTCAATCTAAAATTGATGAGATTATATCACCAGGACGCAAATTCGGTGTCACCAAGACAAGAATTGATCATCAAGGATGGGACCAATTTTCTATCATAGTGAGTATTCCAGGTAAAAATACAACAAGCGAAAATAAGGGTAAAATCGTTGTAGTTGGAGCACATCAAGATTCTATCAATTTACTTTTCCCCAGTATTATGAGAGCTCCAGGCGCAGACGATGATGGATCTGGGACAGTTACCATTTTGGAAACTCTTAGATTGATTATTGGACTCATAGCTTCAGGAGATTTTGTACCAGAGAATACTCTTGAGTTCCATTTTTACTCTGCAGAAGAAGGTGGACTTTTAGGATCAGGTGACGTTTTCCATCGTTATGCAACCAAAGGTGAAGAAGTGGTTGCTATGCTTCAACAGGATATGACCGGTTCCACTTCTCGTACAAAAGCAAATGAAGTGGAAGAACACGTTGGACTTATTGTTGATTATACTAATCCGAATTTAAATGAATTCCTTAAGCTTGCTATTTCCAATTACTGTAACATTCCATATCATGAAACTTCATGCGGATACGCATGTCTGGATCACGCATCAGCAATTGAGAATGGTTATCCTTCAGCTTTCATTATTGAATCGGAATTTGATTTAAGTAGTAAGTTTATCCACCTGGTTTTGGACACTATTGATCGAATTGATTTTGATCATGTGGTTGAACATGTAAAATTATCTCTTGGCTACGCCATTGAGTTATCTGGAACTACTATTACCAAAGAATGAGTGTTTTTTAACAAAGTAACAATAAATAAATAAATAAATAAATGAATAAACAATTTATGAATCGACATTTCACGTACAGTTGAAGCTCAATATAATTTTTTGTATTTCACCTATTTTTCCATTTGAAAACCATCATCAATTTAACTGTAATAACGTAGAATTATTTTATTGTGCACGGTTAACCACTGTTTTTTTTGACATACAATATCAAGCGGCTCTTCAATTTATTAATTACTATTTAATGCAAAATATCATTGTTTTCACCGAATTAGTATACATTCAAAAGAAATACTCGTATTCCATAACACATCAAAGTTAAATTATGCAAGTTCGTATATAACAAAGCATGAAAATCAAATAAGATTTAAGGACATCGTAAAAGATAAATATTGCTGCAAAACTTGATAAATAATTTATTATACACACGAGAGATTAATAATTAACCACTTAAAGCCCCGCTCACCAAAAATAGCTATATGTTGAAAGACGTAGAGCATAAGCAAAACTGCTTTTTTCCAAAAATCAAAAGACTGGCTTACAATAATAATCAAATTTATTTAAAAAATATCCATCAAAGATACAATGCAATTTAGATACATTGATTTTACCATAAATAGAAGTATAATCGCCACAGACTGTGGCAACCATCAATGTGATACGCGAGAAATATATTGAATTTCCTAACCAATTTAGTACTTTAAAACAATGGGTTTTTTCTAAAGATTAAATCGGTAGAATATAGGTTTTGCATGTATTTGCAAACCACCACACAGCTCGTCTTAGTTCATGTTAACCTTTAAATTGAAAAGAAACGTTTAAAAGTGATCTAAAGCTAAGAAAGCATTTTTTCCCAACATATTTTGTAAAAATGCTATTTAAGATGAATTGAATAGGTTTCTATGTACTAAGATATAGTAAGACTGGTATATAATAAATTACCTAAATTTGAATGAATTTACTTCAATATTTTTTCATTCAAATTCTGTGTAACTTGGAAAGCTTAAAAGTGTATCATGTCCAAAAATATACATACAATTTACATACCATTGCACTAAAAAATTGTAAGCAATTCTTTCGTTTGCTGACTTCATTAGTGCCAACTGAAATACAATTTGTTTGTTTGTTTGTTTGTTTATTTGTTTGTTCGTATATGGACCAAATTATTTTACAATGGTTGTCATTAGGGTGCTGTTGACAAACTATCTAATAATTAGATACATATTTTCATTAGACATTTTCTCTCTGAATTGCCAATTAATATATTAGCTTCAATTTCATTAATAGAGAAAATTGCTAAAGAACAAAAAAAAAAAAAAACCAAACAAAACACTATTTGATAGTAAAAGGTAATTAGCTACAATGGGTCTTTTTTTTCCTATAATTCGTATTACTTAAACATTAACATACACTATATATATACATAGGGTTAAAACTCAATCATTGGATTCATTCGGATTCTGAATCTCCAGCTTTCTTCAATGAAACAACATCAAAGTTTTTAACAGTAATTTGTGGGAAATAACGCTTTTCACCGGATTCATCAACAATGGCCTTTTGCTTGTAATCAGCTTCAACATATAATTTAGAGCCTGGTAAGACATACTTATCAAAGAAAGAAACATGTGCTGGAGAAAAAGCGGAAAGATTGTACCATTCGGTAACATATTCGCCATCCTTCTTGTATGGGTTGACAGCAAGAGAAAAAGTCACGAATTGTTCATCACTATCCTTCTTTTCACGAATTTGAACATTACCTACAGTTCCCAAGATATTAAGCCTAGCAAAAGAGTTACGGGAAGCAGAAGCAGATAAGGCACGGGTTTGGATGAAAGATCTCAACATGTTTAATAGTCACTTTGGTTGTAAAAAAAAACTAAACTCATGAAAACAAACTAACGCGTTATAGTTTTCAGTACTGTATGCAGGTAATGATAAGAAAAGGGAGTTTTAGAACAAAACTAGCGAAATTACTTGTATGGTTTGTATAAATTGTTTCAGAATAGTAGGAAACAAAATCCACACAATAAAAGAGCAAAAAAAAAAAAAACCCAAAAAAAACCGCAGTCCTGAACTACCTGTATACAAACCCACATCACTTTCTTGGACACTACCATTAATTAATTTCTCTCTCCGAGTCAACCCCTTGCCCCCGGTAATGAGTAAAAATACATCGAAATTGTTAAATTTTTTATATTTCTTCTTTTTTTTCCTTTTTTTTTAAATGGTAAGATTCACAATAAAACAGGTATCTTCTAGAGATACTTAGTGTTCATCTTCAAAAACAATCTTGAATAATTAATCTTTCGACATGTGTGACGTAGTTCTTGGTTCGCAGTGGGGTGATGAAGGTAAAGGAAAGTTGGTGGATATTTTATGTGATGACATTGATGTTTGTGCTCGTTGTCAAGGTGGTAACAACGCTGGTCATACTATTGTTGTTGACGACATCAAATATGACTTCCACATGCTTCCATCTGGTCTCGTCAATCCTAACTGTCTCAACCTTGTCGGTTCTGGTGTGGTAATTCACATTCCTTCTCTTTTCGAAGAATTAGAAAACTTGGAAAAGAAAGGTTTACACTGTCGTGATCGTTTGTTCATTTCTCTGAGAGCTCATCTTGTTTTCGACTTCCATCAACGTACTGATAAGTTGAAAGAAGCTGAATTAAGTGAAAACAAGAAAAGTATCGGAACTACTGGTAAAGGTATCGGTCCAACTTATTCTACTAAGGCTTCTCGTTCTGGTATTAGAGTTCATCATTTGGTTTCTCAAGAACCTGCTGCTTGGGAAGAATTTAAGGCTCGTTATCATCGTCTTGTTGAATCCCGTTTCAAGAGATATGGTGAATTTGAATATGACTTCGAAGGTGAATTAGCTAAATATGAAAAATACCGTGAATTGGTTCGCCCATTCGTTGTCGATTCAGTCAATTTCATGCATAAGGCTATCGCTGATAAGAAAAAAATATTAATCGAAGGTGCCAATGCTTTAATGTTGGATATTGATTTTGGTACTTATCCTTATGTTACCTCTTCTAACACTGGTATTGGTGGTGTTTTAACTGGTTTAGGTATCCCGCCAACCGCTATTCGTAACGTTTATGGTGTTGTTAAGGCTTATACCACCAGAGTCGGTGAAGGTCCTTTCCCAACTGAACAATTGAATGAAGATGGTGAAAAACTTCAAGATATTGGTGCTGAATACGGTGTTACGACCGGTAGAAAACGTCGTTGTGGATGGCTCGATCTTGTTGTCCTTAAGTATTCTACTTTAATTAATGGTTACACTCACTTGAATATTACCAAGTTGGATGTTTTAGACACTTTCAAAAACATCAAAGTTGGTGTTGCTTACCATTACAACGGTAAGAAATTGGAGCTGTTCCCAGAAGATCTCCATGTGTTGGGGAAGGTTGATGTTGAATATGTCACTCTCCCAGGTTGGGATCAAGACATTACTAAAATCAAGTCTTACAATGAACTTCCTGAAAATGCTAAGAAGTATTTGAAGTTTATTGAAGATTATCTTAATGTTCCAGTTAAATGGGTTGGTACTGGTCCAGGTCGTGATTGTATGTTGGAAAATAAATAGATATAAGAAATAAACTCTTTATAATTAGGGGAAAAATTGTAAGAAAAATGATACTTTTTCATTAATTTTGGAGCCTACATTACTCTTCTTGGCTTCGTCTTCAATCCGCTCTAACTAAAACTTATTTAGTTATTTCTTTACTCTTTATTCTTTATTTATTTTCAATTTCTTTCATTTTTTTTTTATTTTATTTATTTATTTGATAATATATTTCATTTTATCAACTACATCCTAATTCATTTGGCTTGAACATCATGAAATACCTTCTTCTTGCCCTTCTTGTGGCATCGAGGGCATATTCCGCAAGGTATATGATTATTGCAGATTGTGATGAAACTTTCAACTATTGGGAACCACTTAATTATATTCTTCGAGGTTTTGGAAAGGAAACGTGGGAATATTCACCAGAATATGCCATAAGATCATACTCTTACCTCATGCCATACTATTTATTAGCCAAATTTGTCCCTGAAGGGATATTCCAGTTCTACTGGCTTCGATTCGTTGCTCTTTGTGGCTGGACAGCGTATACTGAATACAAATTATATAGTAGTTTGTATCGGAACATGAACCCCAAAATTGCAAACTGGTTCCTTTTCTTTAGCACCGTTGCCCCTGGGATGCAACATGCTGGTGTGGCGTTATTGCCTTCTTCTTGGGCAATGAATTGGGTCACTTTGGCAACTGCATCATCTTTAAAAGTTATTTCTCATCCAGATTCCATAAATCTGGTAGTTGTCACTTTTATCCAATTCATCATTGCTGGAATCCTTGGTTGGCCATTTGCATTGGCCTTAGCTATACCTTTTGGTGTTTATATATTAATTGAATTATCTAGAAAGTCTCGTTTTGAAACGTTATTTCAAGTTTTAATTAGATCTATTTGGGGGCTTTTAATTATTTGTGGACTTGTCGTGTTGATCGATTATCAACTTTACAACAAACTTGAATTTGTTCCTTTAAACATTGTTTTGTATAATGTCTTTGGCGGTGAAGGAGAAGGCCCTGAAATTTTTGGTGTGGAAGAATTCAATTATTACCCATTAAACTTACTTCTTAACTTTAACTTAGTATTCATATTTGCAATTTTTGGAACAATTTTATCCCCATTCGTTTTAGGATTGAAAAGTTTGATTTCCACTACTTTACCGTTATTAATATGGGGTACAATTTTTGGATCACAACCTCATAAGGAGGAAAGATTTTTATACCCTATTTACCCTTTAATTACATTGAGTGGCTCAATTTTCATTGCAAGTGCATATCAAATTTTACGTTCAATCAAAATTCCCAAATTAATAATTAGATTATCTCAAATAGCGTTGGTGATAATTATTGGATTGATTTCCATTCTCAGATCTATAAATTTGGTTGAAAATTATAGTGCTCCATTACAAGTATATCAAAGTTTCCCGCCTAATGCTAATAATCTGCAAATTGTTAATGTTTGTACCGGTAGAGAGTGGTACCATTACCCAAATTCTTTTTTCCTACCAAATAATTATAGACTTCGTTTTGTTAAAAGTGGATTTGATGGACTCTTACCGGGTGATTTCTTAGAAGGAAGTATATTGGAAGGGACCCTGAGAATCCCATTAAATATGAATAATAAAAATCATTTCGAAAATGATAAAGTTATAGATTTTGATCAATGTGATTACTACATTGACAACAATTTACCAACAGATACAGAAGCTGGGGAACAAACAATTATTGATAACAAGAACACAATCTCCAAAGGTTGGGAAGTGGTGAAATGTAACAAAATGATTCGAGTGGATGGACTGAGCTCTGGAATATGTAAGGTTTTATATATTCCAGAATTTCTTAGAACCAAAGTTTCATGTAAAGTTGAGTACATGGATTTTTGCTTAATGAGAAGAGTTGATCTCTAGAATAATACAATTTCCCCGTTCGTATAATGATTATTATGTAAAAAATGTGTGGTATGTTTCGACATTAAAACATCGTTTACGTCCACCAAATAAACAACTGCTCATTCGCAATTTATTTGATAATTCAAGTTAGTTACTAGTTCTACTTAGTAGCCAAATAAAGTTAATTGCAATCTACGAAATTTGAAATGTTTAAAACTTTCATTTTCAATTTCAAAATTTGATCTCTATAGTTTTCATTTTGTTTTACTAAAAAACCTTAGTTTTTTGTGCATTCAAATTTTATAATCATTGCTATAACATGCTAGCTTATCTTTTATGTAGTTAATTAAAAAAATTAGTTCAAGTTTCACATTCGACAAAATCCATTTTTTTTTTTTTTGATATAAAATGAACTATATTGCCATCGCCAGCAGTGTAGATCAATTTTTATCACATATATATATATATATATATATTATATCTTTTTGAACTCGCATTTGATGCAAATAAAAACTTTCTTTCAAGTCAACTTTTTTTCAAATCATACAAAATTGATTTCAATTCTTTCTCCTTCTTGTAAAATCAGTTCATTCTTAAAAATTCAACACCTTCATATACAATCATCAAAATAATAATCCAAAACTTCCTTCAGTTTGGCATACCCTTCTCTTGTTTTCGATAATGCATCTTTTATAGCCAATATCCAGAATTGATCATCATCTTCTGTCAAACTTTTTATATCAACTTTTTTTTGTGTTTCCTCCAAGTCTTCTTTTTCTTCTTTGGTTTTTGGTTCATAATCAGATGGGCTGAACAGATCAAAATTTATTCTTTTACCATAATTTTGAATTCTCTCACATTCCACGGAAATAGTGACAAGTCCTAAAGCGGCTGCAGAACCTTTGAGGTAATGACCTAACAGCAGCAATTTATCTAAGTTTTCTTCTTTCAAATAAACATCAATCTCTTGGGTAGTTTCAGTAACCTGTTCTACAAAAGTCTCGAAAAGCAGTTTCAGGAATCCTTCTTCATCTTCATCCATGGCAATAAGCTCTGAAAACACCAGCCATTCAACAAGTCCCGATTCTTGTAGCTTTTGTTTACGTTTCTCTAATTCAGCTTCTGTCATTCCCCACAATGTGTATAACTAGTTTATTCTGTTTGGTTATAAGTTTGAAATCCGACGTTGGAAACAATGATGTACAGTCAAATAACAAGATAAATAAAAATCTAATAATCTATTAAGGCCCCTATAAGGTGTAAATATAGCACAGTTCGAAAATTTGAGTCGACAATGTAGTTCAAAATTTTACTAAACTTGACACGATTTTTTGAAATTTAAGGGCGAATATTATGAAGTTGTTTTTTGTATGTGACAATATATCGTTTTTGTCCTCCGGTATAAAGAATTTTTGACAAAACAATTATACGTCATAGGGATAAGAAACTTGTTATTTTACTTCCAAATATATACTTGTTATTTTACAAAATTGCCTTATTGAGACAATTTTTTACCTTTTATTTCTCTCATGTTTGACTTTATATATTACTTTTTTTTTACAATCGTTCTTGGACACACAATGACTATCATTCATTTACTACTTAATATGTACAATTATGTATCAACCATGATACAAGGTCTCAATAGTTAGGTTAAAATTTATTACTCTTTATATCAATTTTATAAATATGTTTTCGGACAGCTATTTTAAATTCGGTGAAAGTGATCTCATCAAATGCACAAACGCAAAATGCTTCCTGGTGGTAGATTCGATTTCAAATATTTATAATTACCATTAAAGCTTGAAGCTGCTAGAAAATTATGTGTTGTAAAATATGTGCTAATTATGTTTTACGAAAAAAGAATAATTAATTTAGAGTGACGGCTTAACTACTATGCTGTGCTCTTCGGTTAATTATATATATATTATATATATATATATATAAATTAAATATAGATATGTATACATTCTAATTCACTTTCACATAAATATTGCAAGAACACCATAAAAAAAATTTTAAAAAAAGAATGATCAATCAAAAAATCAAGTAAATACACCCGAATTGGTGCATCTCAGGTAGCTCCAAAGTTAAAGCTTATTTCCAAACTTAGTAAAATCTATGCACATTACTCCGAGCACAAAGAATATATTAAATTATGGAATCATATAAAACATCTAGTTCTTGGACAAACATAAACATAAAATGAACTTAAACACATGTAAATGTCTTAATGCAATCACCCATATTTTGCAATGTGGTGGTACTGACCTACACTTTCCCCCCTCCATCCCCTCCAAAAAAAAAAAAAAAAAATGAAAAAAAAAATAAAAACATAAAATAAAAATTATAAATTGAATATCGCTAGATTTCTTCTAATGAATTATTTAGTGCATGTAAGTCCCCTAATTTTTCATGAAACTAAAATAAAGACACATAATCTTAGTTATTCAAAGGTATAAAATTATATAGACATAAAGATTTAGGAAACTCTACATGTATAATAATACTTAAAATTGCCCTAAACCAATGCACTATTCAACGAAGGGTAAAGTTTATAAATAAGGTGGCACGAGTATATTGAAAAAAAAATAAAAGAGTAACATATCAAATTCAAAAATATTAATCAATATTTCCATTTTAATTCCCAAGAGATTATTGCACAACTGTTTCAATTAGGTAATTTCATGAGTTACAAAAAAATTCAAGATCTTTCATTACATAAAACTGCGTAGGGATTTAAGACCGTTGCTTATAAGCTTATGTAAATTACCATTGATGCTCATTACAGGGTCTAGACCATTCGAAATTATGTAAGATACTTAAATATCTTCATACAAGCCACCAAATCATAAAATTTGGTGGAAAAAAAAGAACATGATCCCTTTCAAGCATTTGCCAATTAGACTACATACGAAATAGAGGAACTTAATATGATAATCTAGTTTTAGTCATGTATTTAACATATGAGCTTATGCTTAAATCTAAAATATTTTAATTCATTTTTAGATTTGTATTAGCAACACATTCATTAATTTTGAAGGAAAATGCAAATATGAAATTTCTACGTTTATATATATATTTTTTTTTCGAACTTGATTCCCATCTTTAATTATAAGCAACTGGGGTAAAGAATCAATAGTAATTTCAATTATTGAGACATAAAAAAAAGGCAAAGAATTTAAACAGAAAAAAAAAAAATATTTAAAAAAAAAGTGTAAAGAAAAAAACAAAAATAAATTAAAATAAAATAAAATTACGATAATTTTACTATAAAATAAGCGGAATTAGTTTATATGTTCAAATTATACTTTCCGCTGTTGAATGTTGCATCAGTACTTGGGTACCACGATATTTTCAAATGTAGCCAATAACTGATTATTGTTAATATTTTACCACTTAGTTGTAGATGTTTAAACGAGGCTATTTTCCGAATTTAATGCAAAAGAAAAAAATAAAACATGAAAAAGGAATTTGAATAAGCCATGAATTTGTTGATGAATTAGTGAAATAAATTTACTGATAATTTACTGATAATTGTTGGTTGTTCAACTTTTAAAATTAGGTAAGGATTGTATATTTGCTATCGTATTTAGTTCTCTATTGAGTTAATTCAAATAAGTCACCAAGTTTATCTGCATAAAAAGTTGGAGGAGTCGATTCATTCTTAACTGCTTCTTCCGTTTCTATACCTGTAAGCACTAAAAGAGTATCTAACCCACCTTCTCTACCAAACTTCATATCAGTATTTAATCTGTCCCCCACCATTAAACCTTTCTTTGGATTAAGCTTTAATGGTTCATGAATTTCTTTAATGGTGTTCATCATAGCTTGGTTTGGCTTCCCACATATAGCATCTGGCTTTCTACCGGATGCGAAAGCTACCAGTTCAATAATCAGACCTGCACCCATTAAGAATTTCCCTTTCATGGGAAAAGTCAGATCAATATTAGTAGCCACAAATGGGATAGATTTATTATCTTTTAAAAGATATTGTAAAGTTGCACTAAGCTTTAAATAATTCAATGTTATACCTAATCCTGCAACCACAGCTCCAACATCATCGTCTAGTTGAGTAATAGCCGGGTGTTCACTATTAAAGTTTACCCCATCTTCGATTAACAGAGGATCAGTACCTCCTAAAGTAGTGTACCCTAATTCAGCCAATTCTTTTTCAATTCCTGTTTCCCCTAAAACCCACACTTTTTTATCTTTGGGGAGCTTTAACATTTTTTCAACATAAACTGCCAGGGCATACAGTGATCCAAATACTTCATCTTTAGTAATTCCTTTAATACCTAATTTTGCAAATTTAGCTTCATAGTCAGATCTCGCCTTCAGTGAATTATTAGTAACAAATATTACCGTTTTATTCATTTTTTTCAATAAATCAATTGTTTCAGCAACTTTAGGAAGCAAATGATCACCTAACCAAATGACTCCATCACAATCAAAGAGAAAATAATCATATGAATCTAATATAGATTGTGCTTGTTCTTTAGTGGACAATTTCACGGACATCTCGGATTGAACTTTCAGTTGTTTGAATCTATACCTCTAAATAAATAACTAATCAAATGACTAGAGCTATATATATATATTTATAAATATATCTAATATTTATAATAAATTGAATCGGGTTTCCGTTATCCGACTTTATAAGTCTCGCTCAATGATTAAATGTTGAAATTATCATGGTGTGCGAGATTGGGTCTCCTCAAACGAGATCATCTAATATACACACTCTAAGAGATCCGAGTTATTTATTAACCAAGAGCCATAAATAATAAATATCATAGACAGCTACAAGTATACGGTTAATAAGGTTTGAGAGGTATTGATCAAAACCAATATGAATAGAATTTCTCCATTGGGCAAATTTAATTATTAGAATGGTAGAGTTACATCACACATCCACAATAAATTTAAACAAATATGGAACACCACACATTCAAAAGTAATACTCAATAGTTAATTGGAATGAAATGTATGTATTAAGCTTTATGTTTAAATTTTATATATCTATGACGAAAGAACAACAACAAGTTGAAAACGAAAAACACAACAACATCTAATATATTGGTGAAATATACAATTAGGTGAATTTGGTTGGGTCTTTACTTCTTTTTCACAACAATTATTCTTTATTAGCCAATCTTTGATCGTTCTTTTCCTTGTTTTACATCCTACATTGTATGATATGTCCATCTATTTTCTATGCAATAACCCTAACGATCTTCCGGCTGAACAGTAGCACGGTAACGTGGGAATCTAAACTTACTCTTGTCATTATAAATGTCTTCTTCAAACTTCTTTCTCTTTTCTGGAGACATGGTTTCAGCAACTGCATCTTGTCTGGCCTTTTCAGCAAAGTAACGACGTACAAGTTGTCTGTCTTCTTCAGCAGTTAATAAAGGTTCTAAATGGAATCTTGCCCAATTTTTTTCTCTAGCAAGTTCTCTTTGTTCATCAACACCTTGATAAAAACGATAAAACCCATAACTCATCATTCCTACAATACCCCAAAAGTAAATGGGGGCTCTAAAACCTCTAGATGGAAGGTTTCTTTTCCATTGGACTGGCTCATAGCCTCCGATAGGTGGAAGGTCTTGCATGGCTATACTTTTGAAGATATGATTTTTTTACATTTTCAATCAGTTTCATTGGGCAACTGTGTGCAGGTGGGAGGGAGGGAGGCCAGATTGTAGGAAGAGAGACAAGGTTCTCGGTACAGGACATTCAAATTTGGGCTCGTTGTGCCAATGTATGCGGGTCACGTGTATACATAACAAGCACAGACTACATCGAGAGTTGCACCAATTTAGAAGGAGATATAATTTTGTACACAATTCTATTATATATATATATATATATATATATACATATATATTGCTTTAATTCCATGTTCATGCCTATTTAATGTTAAATACTGGTTTTAACTTCTTAATCAATAACCAATCATCTCTAGAAACAGTATCTCTAAATGCTGGATCCTTCAAAGTATCAATAGATTTTCTACTGATTAATGAATAAAGATTATCAGATTCATCGACATGGCGTCCCCAAACTGGTTGTGCACTGGATGGATTTTCCAAACGCATGGCAACACCGGCAGAAGTCTGTCCCTTCTTAACAACATCAACGGATTTATGGTTAACTTCTAAGGACACACATTTACCCAATACCATTACATTTGGTTCTTTAGTGATTGGATCAGTTCTAACAGCACAAATTGGAGTACCAATTCTTACAGCACCTTCTATGACATCTACACCGATAATCATAGGATTACGCTTGTTAATAATTTGAATGGTCTTTAAAACACAAGGTAAGATGGCGTATTCCATGAAATCTTTTCTTCTTTGTTCCATAATTTGGTTTTGATAAGCGGTAAATTTATCAAACAAGTGATAAATAATATCAGCGTTGAAAATCTTAATTTTTTGTTCATCAGCGTATTGTTCAGCTTCTTTATCAATCTTAACATCAAAGCAAAGCATCACGGCTAATTCTGGTGCCTTTTCAAGCATTGTAGTTGCCTTCATAACATCTCTCTTATAAACTGGACCCAATCCAATAGACATAACTGGAATCTTCATATCTTTCAAGAAATCAAGTAAAGCTTCTAAAGAACCTAAAGTGGATGCTTGAACTACAACACCTTTACCAGATGTATCAACAGAATCCAATAAACCGGTAAGATCTTCCATAACTTCCTCCATAATTTCTTCTTCATCATCATCTTCACCAACAACAACTAATCTAGAACCTGCAACTGCCTTTTCCAAGTCATTAGCGGCAATTTTAACACCGAGGGCAGCTCTAACTTCTTTAAGATGAACATATTCACTCTTAATACGTAATTCTCTACTTGGAGGTGGTGTCAATAAAGCTCTAATATTAGTAGCAATTGGACCATTCAAACCACAAAGAACAACTCTATCACCTTCACGTAAAACACCATTGGATAAAACAACATCAATGGTATAACCAAAACCTTCAACAACCTTAACTTCCAAAATAGTAGCTTCAACTTTTGAAAGGTACATAAGTTGCTTAGACATTCTCTTTTGAGTTAATTCCAAAAGTAACCATAATAAATCTGGAACACCTTCACCAGTAACAGCGGAAGTTGGAACAATAGAAACGAACTTGGAAATATTCTTGTTTTGGAAATACAATTCAGAGTTAAGACCTTGTTCAGCTAATTGAACCTTAATTTGTTCATAACGAGTTTGGAATTCTGATTGAACTGACTTGGTTTGACGAGCAAAAGAGTCTCTGAAAGAATTGTTTGGAATGGATTGCCAATCGTATAATCTATCAATTTTGTTAAGAGCAACGACAAATGGTGCCTTACGGTCACGCAAAAGTCTAATAGATTCAATAGTTTGTTGTTCTAAACCATGCATAATGTCAATAACTAAAATAGCAATATTACACAATGATGAACCTCTGGAACGGAGATTGGTGAAAGACTCGTGACCAGGTGTATCAATAACCAAAAGACCTGGAACATCAAAAGTTTGCTTTTCATATTGAGCCATGACTTCTGTTTTGGAACGAATAGCTTGAATTGGGAAATAAGTGGCACCAATTTGTTGGGTAATACCACCTGCTTCACCTCCTTGAACATTAGTTTGACGAATCTTATCTAAAAGTTTGGTTTTACCAGTATCAACATGACCAAGAATAACACAAATTGGAGAACGAAGTTCTTGCTCTGGAGCTGCAGATGGTGCCTTTTTGGAAACTGCCTTTGATGCAGCTTCTTTCTTGGCAGCTTCAGCAGCAGCAGCCTTTTTAGCGGCTTCAGCTTTAGCCTTCTTAGCAGCTTCAGCTTCAGCAGCAGCAGCAGCGGCAGCGGCAGCAGCATCAGCATCAGAAGCTTGATCTTTAGTTTCATCGCTTTCGGTTGTTTCTTCCTGATCTTGTTGATCTTTCTCTTCTTCATCTTCAGCTAAAGCGGTTTCCCAATCATCGGCTAAAGGTTCGTCTGCCAATGCTTCCCAATCATCAGCTAAAGCAGCATCTTCATCATCTTGAGGTTTTTCTTCTTTGTCTTCATTGGCTTTTTTATCTTTTGCAGCAAAAGTCTTTGGCTTGGTAGATTTCTTCTTACTATAAACAACTTTCTTCTTAGTAGGCGCCTTTTCTTCACCATCCTTCTGTTGAAGCCCAGCAACAATAACATTACCTTGGAGAAGAGCAGCTTTTCTTCTTTCTTGTAATTTTTTTTCTTCCTTTTGCTTTTTAGTTAAAAGTTTACCTTCAGCCTTAAGTTGTTCCTTCTTAAGTCTTTCCTTTTCTTTCTTAAGAGCTTTAGCAGCTTCCTTAGCTTCCAAGGCCTTGGCAGCTTCTTCTTCTTCTTTAGCAATTCTTTCAGCTTCTTCTTCTTCTAATCTTCTTTGTTCCTCTTCAAGTTGCTTCTTAAGTTCTAATTGCCTCTTCAAAGCTGCAAGACCAGCTGGTGCCTTCTTACCACCTTTCTTTTTAGTAGCTGAAGCAGCTGGAGTAGATGAAGCTTGCGATTCTGGCTCTGGTGTCGGACTAGTAGGCTTCTCTTGTTGAGCTTTAGCATTTTGCTTATTGGCTTGCTTAATTTCTTCCTTCTTAGCAGCTTGTTGAGCCTTTTTCTTGTTGGCTTGCTCCTTCTTTAATTCCTTTTCTCTTTCTTTCTTCAAACGTTCCTTTTCCTTCTTGGTCAAGATTTTAGGAGCATCAGTCTTTTTCTCTTCTTCTTTAGCCTTCTTCTTATTCTTGGAGTTTTTAATCAGAGAAAGGAAATCAGTTTCAGCTTCCATCGCATCTTCATTTGTATTATCGTTGGTAGCCCCCAGATCGTTATCTAAATCATTGGTAGGAGTGCTTAAATCAACTCCTTCAGCACCTTCATAATCATCATCCCAGTCCCCAACTTGGGATTGCTTCTTAGACTTCTTACCCATGGTTGATTGGTGATGTCGTGTGTAGAAATTTTTTCACGCTAGTGCACGACTAAGTTATGATGCAAAAAATTCATCATAAAAGTGTAGTGCGAAGAGTGAAAAATCAGCAACATATTTCGGAGGACAAATCAAACAATTTTGACTTGAAAATGACGACTGTAGAAAAAATCAAGGCGATCGAGGATGAAATGGCCAAGACGCAGAAGAATAAGGCCACTTCATTTCATCTAGGTCAATTAAAGGCTAAATTGGCCAAGCTTAGAAGAGAACTCTTAACCGATTCATCTGGTGGTAAAGGTGGAGGAGGAGTTGGATTTGATGTGGCTCGTACTGGTGTAGCTACAGTTGGATTTATTGGGTTCCCATCGGTGGGGAAATCTACATTGTTAAATAAGCTTACTGGTACCCACTCAGAAGCTGCTGCTTATGAATTTACTACATTGACCACAGTGCCAGGGGTTATTAAGTTTAAAGGTGCCAAAATTCAAATGTTAGATCTTCCTGGTATTATTGAAGGTGCTAAAGATGGTAAAGGTCGTGGTAGGCAAGTTATTGCTGTTGCCAGATCTGTCAATTTACTTTTCTTGGTTCTTGATGTTAATAAACCTTTACATCATAAGAATATCATTGAAAGGGAATTAGAAGGTATGGGGATTAGAATTAATAAGGAACCACCAAATATCATTATTCAGAAAAAGGAACGTGGTGGTATTAACATCAGTAGTACTGCGCCATTAACTCATTTGGATGCTGATGAAATTAAAGCCGTATTACTGGAATATAAAATTATTTCTGCTAATATTGCCTTTAGATGTGATGCTAACGTTGATGATCTTATCGATGCTATTGAAGCCAATCAACGTAAATATATCCCTGCAATTTATGTGATGAATAAAGTCGATTCATTTTCAATCCAAGAGCTTGATTTAATTTCAAAGATTCCTAATGCTATTCCTATCTCCTCTGCTAATGGTTGGAATTTAGATGGTTTATTAGAAATGATGTGGTCCCGCTTGAAACTCGTTAGAGTTTATACTAAACCAAAGGGTAAAATGCCAGATTTCAATGAACCGGTTGTTTTAAGAAATGGTAGATGTACAGTGGAAGATTTCTGTAACCTGATTCACAAGTCTTTAGTTGATGATTTTAAGAGTGCATTAGTTTATGGGACTAGTGTTAAGCATCAACCTCAAGTTGTTGGGTTATCGCATGTTTTAGAGGATGAGGATGTTATTACTATTTTGAAAAAATAGTATTGTATAATAGTAGTCATAGTTTTGCATTAGCAATATCAATAATAGAAATGACGTGTTTCATAAATATAAACGATACTGGTAAAAATAAAAATAAAAAAAATTTAACAAAAAATTATTCTTTAAAAACTCATTAGATTATTTTTGAAACCAATTAGTAATGATATGTTAAGTCCAAAGGAAAGATTGAGATCTCAAATTGACATTGAAATTCCTTAAATGCGTATATCGAAAACCTTGCTGAACTATATATATAAATGAAAATCGTATGCACTATTTATTTATCATACCCACTAATTAGGTATTCTTCGCACAATTGAATTATCATTTTCACTATATCATACTCACTATATCGTACTCACTATATCACTAGATCTCATCCCCATGATACAATTGATAATTTTTCTGAATCTGCGCACATTCGAGACTTTAGTTCATTCACTTATCACAACTTTTTTGTGACGTGTTGTATGTATTTGTATTATTTTTTTACTCTTCCCACTGCTAAGCTTTTGTCTTTATTTTTTCCCCCGTTTAAAATCTTGTCTAACAATTCCTCGCTTTAGTTCTTTATAGATAATTAATTAATTCTTTATTTATTTAAATATATATATTGATAATTTTTCCAGAGATTTATCCTTCATTTACCCAACAAACAAGATTCTAGCAGCATATCGGGCTGTATTTGACAGAAAAAGGCCATATTTCACCACCAATAACTCTATCCAATGTTACGTATTGCACCAGATGACGGTTATTATGGTCGTTCGTCTCGTCCTACGACCGTTGTGCAATCATTGATGATTCAATTCCAACAATTTGGACAAAAACTGCACCAGTGGTTCTTACAACAACTGCCAACAAAGAAGATTGTGTTGGCAATCGCTGCATGCTTTGCGTTCATATTTTTGGTTATAGCCATGGTGTTTCATAAGTATATTGTGGGATTCTTGATCCTTTTAGCTGATAAATGGCAACATTTAACTTATGGGAAAACTATTTTATTTATATTGGTTTTCATGGTAGGATTCCCACCACTACTTGGATTCTCCCCGCTTTCATTACTCGCAGGAATGATTTATGGATTCCCCAATGGCTGGCCGTTATTGGCAGTTGCATCTGTTACTGGGCTGTTTGCCTCTTTCTTATTTTTCAGATATATCCTTCATAAGCAAGCTGAACGTATGGTTCAAATGAATGAGAAATTTAGAGCCTTCGCAGATGTGTTGAAAGAAGATTCAAGTTTAATCATTCTTATCTTGCTTAGATTATGTCCATTACCTTATTCCTTATCAAATGGTGCTCTTGCTGCTATACCTGAATTACCAGCTTGGAGGTACCTTTTAGCGTCTATCATTACATCTCCCAAAATGCTTATCCATGTATTTGTTGGTAACAAATTGAGAGATTTAGGTCTGGAAAATAAATCCAAAGCTACTAAGATAGTAGATGTAATCTCTATGATAATTGCTGGGATTGCATCGGCTCTTACTACTTATTTGATATATAGTAAAATGCAAGCGAAAATTGACTATTATCATAGTCAAAGGAATAATGGAGATTATGATGAAATGATCTTTGGGAATTTAGACACTGATTCAGGGAATTTAGAACTTGAAGCTACTGAGTTTGATATTGATAATTTTGAAATTGAAGACGAAGATGATGAAATGATCTTGGATCGTGAAAGCACTACTTTAAATTTTGAATCCAACCAAGATCAATTACCTTCCTTGGATAGTCCAACAAGGACTCAAACTAATGGGTATAGGGATAACTAGAATTATTTTTTTTTTCAAATACATACCAGTTTTCATTAAAAATTGTTAAATTGATAGTAATATATAAATATTCATAATATACAGTTCTATATAATGCAAAAGACTAATCAAGGAATAATAACCTTGTACGTCTCTTTTCAATGCGATCCGCTTTTCCATTTTTCTGAAACTTAATAGCATCTTTCTCGCAGAAAACTAATCCATTAACTAAAAAGTAGTCTGATTTAATTCTTGTAGTACAATGAGCACATTTCAAACAATTCACATGCCATTTCTGCTTTAATTCATTCTCAATACATTCACCTTCAACACCTTGTCCACAACTTTCACACAATGTTCCATTTAATTCATGATAACACAAATGGCAGTAAGGTTTATCATTAAGTTCATAAACTTGTATTCCTTTTTTGAATTTTACATTGCATTCCTCGTTACTACAAGTAAAGCAACCTCTATGCCACTGACCTGAAAGTTCTCCAGTTTTAGAAAAAATAGCCTTCTGGGAACCTTTTGCATTGGGTAAAACTTCTAAATGGCATGACCTACATGGACCTTCACCTGGTAAATTAATCGATGGTACTTTAACTTCTTTTAACTCTTCATCTGTCACTCTTCTTGTAGGTACTAATGGCTTTACTGGGGAGTCATGAACCCCAGATAATAAAGGCACGTCATGTGAATTGGGCTCTGTTGGTTCTGTTTGTAATTCTGAAACTTTATCGGTAAAACTGTCATTAAACTTGGGAGTTTCTAAACTTGAATTAAAAGTATTCAATTCTTGTTTCGTTTTAAACAATTTATCATTTTCTCGTTGGATTTCATCAAGCTCTGATTCGTCATCAATACGCGTTGACTCTGTTGAAGTTTCAAGTGGTTCAATCTCATCAAATTGAACTCTATTTCGTATATTGGATTTCTTTGAAACTTCATAATCATTTTCGCCTTGAATATTGAAAATTGGAACTGCTGGTCCAACTTTAGTTTCAGATTTCTCACTATCACCCTCTCCCGTTTTCAAACTTTGTAATTGACGCTCAAGTTCACGATCTATTTCCAGGTCATTATCATTGAATGAACCTTTCAGAAGAATCAGACTAACCATCAGAACTTGACTATTACGAGGTTGTGATTTTGATCCTAACAGTAAAAATTGTTGATAATCAGTTGTTCCATTTTGAACGTTTTCATCAACTGGAATATCAGTTTCACTCAGAAATTCTTCCACATTTAAAACCGGGACGATAGAATCAAATTGAGGATTCAGTTGTTGACACGGTGTGTTCTTCGGCGTATATTTTTTCAAATCCTCTATATCTCTTTTAAAATCGTCCATGGCCAGGGAAAGTCTTTTCTTTCTAACAAATGAGTCATCAACATTTGTATTAATTGGATATGGTACTTGGCAAACTTTTGCATTAACAACATTTTCTGTCGAGCAAAACTCAACTGTGTCATTCAATTCGTCTGTACCCACACTGGAAGTTGACTTTTGTTTGACAGTGCCATATACAGATTGATCGTGGGAATCTAAAGAATGGTTACCCACATCAATTGGTTGGTCATTCAGCGGTGGAGCTGTATATTTATTTGAAGATTTATACAGTGCGGATGGCATTTGATAATGATGTTGATTTTGTTGTTGTTGTTGCTGTTGTTGTTGATATTTTTGTTGTTGTTGTTGTTGTTGTTGTTGTTGGTATTGTTGTTGTTGTTGTTTTTGTTGTAGTTGTTGTTGTTGTTGATAATGTTGTTGTTGTAATTGCTGTTGTTGTTGATGAAAATCAGTTTTGATCGACAAGTTCTTAAAGTTTTTAGCTGCGAGAGATTGCGGTATATGATTGAAAGCATTAGTCTCTGGAGAAGACTTTTTATTCAAACTCGTGCTTGCCAGGTTCCTTGAGGTACTTCTTGGTGGATAATCATCATCAGAGGTCGAATTTAACTCTAATGTGGGTCTGGAAGGGTTTCTTGATGGTAACTCATTAAGCTCATCTTTGTTAACTGGAAATCCAGAGGAAGTACTAGAGAAGCCAGATCTATCGGACAGATAAATATTAACTTCCAGCTTCCCTGAGAATACACGTTCCGATTGGGCTGAATACCCACTTGTGTTCGAAGAGTTTTGGGAAATGTTCCTAGCTATATTCTGTTGGTATTTATGTTGAATGCTGCTTTGCAGATTAAGAGATTCAGTAGGCGAGCCTTTCAAAGTTCTTCTGTTGGACAGCGGCGCGGTAGTATTAGTATAATGGGACAGAGAATTTTCTTTAAATGAGGAGGCGCTGTACAGTTGTGGACTCAGTACACTTCGCGTGAAAGGTTTACTATAAGGCAGCATCAAAGGTTCACCTTGAGAGTTGACTCTCAGATTCAGTCCTTCGGAATTAGCAAGGTTAACATCAAAGCCAGCTCGTTCATAGACTCCTCGATATCTATGTTCAATTTTAAAAGGAGGAAATGCCAGATCGAGAACTTTTGGGGACAGTTCCGATCGGAAATACTTTGGAAGAGACTCCAATCGACTCATGTTGTATTATGGAGTAAGTTTAAACACCTAAGGGCTTGTTAGAAAGAGTATATTTAGGTGGTGTTTTTCACGATTTGTTTTCTCTTTCCCCTTTACTTCTTTTGGTTTTCAAGAAAATTTAAACTATAAAACAATAAAATCCAGTTTGTATAAAAGCAATAAAAAATAATAATAATAAAAAATATAAAATTAAAATAATAAATTAAAAGGAGTAGAAGCAAAAAAATAACAAGTATACTAAAATAAAAAATACAAGTTGGTAATAACAAAAAAAAAAAGTCATATGTAGCCTAGATTTTCGAGAGTGCTTCATATACAAATGACCAGCGCGTTTCGCGTTGTGCAGTGAAGCGTTCAAGAGAGAGAGAAAAAAAAAAAAAAAGAGATACTAAAAAAGATATAGAAAAAAAAAGAAAAACAAGTATAATAATTAAAATAAAATAAATTAGTGTATGATTAAAGGAATAACTACATAAATAAATAAACAAGTGATAAATACACAAAATAATAAATCAAATTTATAAGTAAAAAAAGAAAAAAAAAAACTTGATTAAGTACATTGAATACAAATGCCCCGATACAACTAGAGGTTGCAAAAAAAGTGGAAATATCAAATGGCATAAAGAGTATATATATATTCGAAAAGGTGATTATCCAATGGACAAGAAATTAAAAGCATCATCAACATTTTGTTATCAATCAAATGAGGTAAAAATAAAAAAGGAATCAAAGGAATGAAAGGAATGAAAGGAATGATAAATTTTAAAGTTGGTGTGGGTGGATAAGCACATAAAAATTTGTGGAAGGGACCCAATACCAAAGTCAATATAAAGTGAAAAAATGGATTCTCCTACACCAAATAAATTAAAAAATTTTTGAGCAATAATCGCATATTTATCTTAATTAAGGAAAAAAGTTAAAATTATTAAAAGCGAATTGGAAACTCAATTTGCCTTGACAAATATGAATGAGTAAACACAATATCCACTGATTTCTACTATTGAATATGGTCCAATTTTATTTTTTAACTTGTATGTGTATGTATTAGCTTCAGCCCATGATATTCAAAAATCATTTCTTAAAACTTATTTTAAGCTTGACAGAAATTAAGTTATAAGCGGTGCACATGATACAATAATGTTTACATGCATCAATCATGAGAAAGAAAGTTATCTAAATTCATCTGAAATTGGTTGGTAATTAATGCTTTTAATAATTTGCCCAGTTTAGTTTAAGGCAGTGTGATGTTACTCCTCGAATATTTATGACTCTTATACAAACAAGTTAATTTATATATTATTGTTTTTTTTTTACCTAATGCTTTAAGAGATATCTATTGATTTATTTAATAGTAGAAGGTATTATGTTGATTCTGTACAAAGGGTAGATCAACTTAAATCAATAGTTGCAGGTCGTTCTGTCACTTGATACTTTTTATTTTATTTTTCACTCGCTTAGCTATTTCGGTTGTTATTTTTTACATGTATATATTTTCTAGCATTTTTTAATCTTGTTTTATTTTTGTTTTTTCGTACCTTGTAATATCTATAAAAATAAATTGCTACCGTATGGCTTCCTAAATATCTGAAATAATCCGGTCATTCTTCTTGAATGGCAAATATACTTATCATTTAAAAGTCACTTGAATTTGGTATTGTCAACAGACATATTTTTCAAATATATATACATATATATTGGTGTTAAAATATTTGGTCTTTGGCAATATTTTTATTTGTATTCCGGTACAGGGTTAAAAATTTTGGATTATAGTGTGAGTATGTGCATCTCTAGATCTTTCCAAGTTTTTTTTTCCCAATTAATCACAGCAAGTAGATTTTTGCATCTTTACTTTTTACATTTTTTGCAAGATTCTAAACTTGCAATCAAGGATTCTCAATACATTTTTTTGTTTTGCGCATGTGTTTGTTGTGATTTCGCGTAAATTTTGCGTATATTTTGCGTAGCTTTCGCGTTGGTTTCGCATTGATTTCGCATTGATTTCGCATTGATTTCGCATTGATTTCGCATTGATTTCATGTTGATTTCACACATTGGTTTGCATTAATATTCGCGTTCTCCATATCTTAACTAATTCAATTTCTCTTGTGTATTAAAATCTTTAAAACTACATTTCAAAATCATTATAATTAGTCTTATTGCTATTAAAATTATTGAAAAAAAATCTCATCTATTTTCAAAACACCATATAATTAAAATAAAATATGGAATATAATAGTGCATTGATACTTTATCTCGAATTAGCTAGATGGAAAGTATACAAATTCAATTCTACAGAGTTGGGACATTTTTTAGCATATAGTCTAACTTAAAAATTATTGGTTGATGCAACAAACAATACTTGAACTAAAAAAGTTTTTTGCTTCAATGTATAAATTATTCATTGTAATTTTTACTTGACACACCTCATTATATTGAATGATGTCAGTGCGAACATTGTTGTTAGAGAATTAAATTCATCCAATTTGCGACATACATTTCATAAATTTCTTTTTAAACAATACTTGCCATATACAAATTGGAAATAAAAAACGGATTGGCACTGATGAGTTATCTTGAATGCAGAAATTCGACTAAAACGTTAATATCCAATAAATGCAATGAACGGAAATAATTGTTACAAGTCAACAAATAGTATTGGTTACTGTGCTTTACCTTACTTGAAGCAATAAATCCAATAATACCATAAGTATGTAAATTCTCAATATTGAGATTGTTTTATTTTTTTTACTCATTATCTCTTTTTGACACATTTACATAATTTAATTCGAGTAGTTATTATCGATGGACTCGCTTTATACAGCACTCTCTTTATCGTTCATTACGCGGAAACGTATAGCTATCACCACATCAGACACCGATGCAGTAATATCCGCACTTAAACCTTTATTTAACATTAATAATTTAATATCAACTGAATTCAATGTGAAAGATCATTTTGATGAGAATAATGATATCAAAGATATAGCCCCTAATAAAGGGACTTTGGTTTTTTGGAGAGACGTAGATTTTCTCAGTGAAAGTCACCAAAAGCAATTGGTTCAATTACTTAACAGAATAGATCAATTTGATACGAATGCTAGTAAAATTCAGAGGAATAAAAATAGAGAAAAGGGAAAGGAAAGGGAAAGGGAAACAGAAAGAGAAGGAGAAAAGGGATTCGCTAAAAGAAAAATTACTATAAATGAAATCGAAAACGAAAACGAAAAATCATCTTTGAAAGAGAAAGTGGTGGATTGGTCACTGGATATCTTCGATAATGAGCCAATGATAGTATTATTAATAACAGAACCAAATAACATAATTCAGTCACTCAAGTTAAAATTTTGGTTTTCTCAAGTTTGCTGGGCATTTGAAGAAAACTGGGAGCCTCCTCAAAATTGGTTAGAAGAATTGATTGACTTGAAAAAAAAGCAAGTTTTCGTATCTCCAGATGTACAAAAATATATTTATTCATTGGTAGTTCATACTAGGAATCATCGTTTATGTCTGATATCACCCATGCTGAGTAGATTACCTACAAGTTCTATTCGAGATATTGAAATATTGTCTAAAATGATAGTAGTCTGGTCAAATTCTGAAAAATCCAAGAAATTATTTGTGACCCCAGATTCATGTAAAGTAGCAATGAGAAAAATTGGTTATTGGCTTATCAATTGGTTGGTACAAGAGAATACTAGATTACCAGGTGAACTGAAGACTGCATATGAACAGAGAAAGGCTGTGGAATATAATCTGCTACTGGGTGACTGGTACGGATGTGATTGGAACATGGTGGACCAATACATTAATAAGTGTAAGGAAAAGGATAAATTAGAGTATAATAGTATTGTGGAAGATGCATTAAAATCAGTTGCACCTCCAATATGAGGCCGAATTTTAAATTTTTTATCTATCTATATAAGAATATAAATATCTATGTATAATTTATATATAGTTGTAAATGCACTTATATTCGCTTGTATACTATTTACATTATTAATTGCTACTCCCTCATTTAAATATTGTTTTCTCCCCCGGATAGGTGCCCGCAATGTGCGGACCTGTATATGTGGGCCCTACCTTACACTCATGACTACAAGCACCGCTCAATTGTGAGAAATATATTGAATAAAAAAAATCTGGTATTCCTTGATTCCTTTGTTTATTTGTTCAACATTTCTTGAAAAAATTACCAGTTGAGCATTCATCACTTGTGCTGATTCTTCTATTTCTTTTGCTTTCCAGATAACACTTATGCTCTCCCAAATTCGTAAACGAAAATCGAAAAATAAATAAATAATTTTTTTTTTTAGAAAAAAAAACCATGAGTTCTGCATACTTCATCCGTCACTACCCCCTCCCCTTCCACCCACCTTCCTGTACACAACTCATATACGTGTCGAAACAATTCACTTTTCCCATACCCAATGGACATCCCAATTGACTTCACAGAGCTTGCACAGTTAAGCCTGTTGGGGATTCAACAGTCCCTGCTTGACTTTAGGCTGACAACCTTGGAGCTGGACCACTACGTATGTGTCCGGGAACTGGGATCCTCAGGCAACACTGTGGCAATCGTTGATCTCCATGATAACAACAATGTGATTCGTAAGAACATGTCTGCTGATCTGGCTATCATGCATCCAAAGCAGAATATTATTGCCTTAAGAGCTAATGGTACTACTATTCAAATTTTCAACTTAGGCACGAAGCAAAGATTGAAGTCTTTCACTGTTGACCAACCAATTGTTTATTGGCATTGGTTGACCAACGAAGTACTTGGTCTTGTTTCTTCCAATGCAATTTATTACTGGGATATCTTTGATGGTTCCAATGATGGACCAATTCGTCTTACTGATCGTCACGGCTCGCTTGCCAATGCTCAAATTATAAACTTTGTTGCTGAACCTGATTTAAACTGGTTTGCTGTTTGTGGTATTGCTCAAGAAGATGGTAGAATTGCTGGTCACATTCAATTATACTCTAAACTGAGAAATGTCTCTCAAGCAATTGAAGGTCATGTCTGTAAGTTTGGCCTGTTGAAATTGGAAGGTGCTCCTGCTCCAACTAAGGTCTTTTGTGTTGGTAACAAAAATGCTTCTGGTCAAGGTCAACTTCATATAATTGAAATTGACCACGTTGATGGCAATCCAGCCTTCCCTAAAAAGACAGTTGATATTTTCTTTCCTCCAGACGCTGCTAATGATTTCCCAATCTCTTTACAAGCTCTGGACAAATACGGTATCATATACATTTTAACTAAATACGGTTTTATTCATTTATATGATATGGAAAGTGGTGCCAACCTTTTCGTCAACAGAATCACTGCAGACCCTGTTTTTACTGCAGCTGCTTATAACGAAGGTACCGGTCTTATCACTGTAAATAAGAGTGGTCAAGTTTTAAGTGTTGAAATTGCTAAGGATAAAATTGTTCCTTATATCTTGGAAAAACTTGCCAATGTTCCATTGGCTTTATCCATCTCTGCCAGAGGCGGATTCCCAGGTGCAGAGAATTTATTCAACCAACAATTTCAAACCTACTTAAATTCTGGTGATTACTTAAACGCCGCCAAGATCGCCGCTTCAAGTGAAAAATTAAGAACTCAAGACACTATCAATAAATTGAAGCATATTACCCCTGCACCAGGTCAAATTTCTCCAATTCTTCAATATTTCCTGACTCTTCTTGATCGTGGTACCCTTAACAAGTATGAATCTATCGAATTAGCAAAGCCTGTTCTTCAACAAGATCGTAAGCCTTTATTTGAGAAATGGCTCAAAGAGGAAAAGTTGACTCTGTCTGAAGAATTAGGGGATATTGTCAAGAGTTATAATGACCCAACTTTAGCTTTGGCTGTCTATATTAGATCAGAAACTCATATCAAGGTGGTATCTTGTCTTGCTGAAATTGGTCAATTTGATAAAATTATTCCTTACTGTGAAAAAGTTGGCTACCAACCGGATTACACTAATTTAATTCAAAACTTGGTTAGAGTAAACCCAGATCGTGCAAGTGAATTTGCAGTTTCTTTACTCAACTCAGGGTCTAAAATCAACGTTGAAAATATTGCTGATTTGTTTTTCTCTCAAAACTACGTCCAACAAGGAACTGCTTTCCTTTTGGATGCTTTAAAGAACGACTCACCAGCTGATGGTCATCTTCAAACTAAGGTTCTTGAAATTAATCTTTTACACGCTCCTCAAGTTGCAGATGCAATTCTTGGTAATCAAATGTTTTCTCACTATGATAAACCAACTATCGGGAAACTTTGTGAAAAGAGTGGTCTTTTCCAAAGAGCTTTAGAACATTATGATGATTTGAAAGACATTAAGAGAGTAATTGTTCATACCAATGTTTTACCAAATGATTGGCTTGTTGCATATTTTGGACAATTAAATGTTCAACAATCTGTTGCTTGTATTAAAGAACTTCTTCATCATAACGTTCAACAAAACCTTCAAGTCGTGATTCAAGTCGCCACAAAGTATTCTGATTTGATCGGAGCACAAGCTTTAATCAAAATCTTTGAAGAATATAAATGTACTGAAGGTTTATACTATTACCTCCTGCTGATTGTCAATTTGACTCAAGAACCTGACGTTGTTTTCAAGTATATTCAAGCAGCATCGAAAATAGGTCAAATTAAAGAGATTGAAAGAGTTGTTCGTGATAACAATGTTTACAATGGTGAAAAAGTTAAGAATTTCTTGAAAGAAGCTAAATTAGATGATCAACTCCCTCTTATTATTGTTTGTGATCGTTATGGATTTGTCCATGATCTTATTCTTTACCTTTACAAAAATAAGTATTTCAAATTTATTGAAGTTTATGTTCAACTGGTTAACCCATCAAATACCCCTCAAGTTATTGCTGGTTTACTTGATGTTGATTGTGATGAACTGATCATCAAGGGATTATTGGATCTGGTTCTTGGGCGCGTTCCAATTAAGGAACTTGTCTCAGAAGTTGAGAAACGTAACAGACTTAAGATTCTTTTACCATTCTTAGAAAAAACTTTAGCTGGCGGCCTGACTGATACCGAAGTTTATAACACTTTAGCCAAAATTTATATTGATAGTAACAATCTGCCAGAAAAATTCTTGCAAGAAAATGATCAATATGATACTTTAGCTGTTGGTAAATACTGTGAAAAGAGAGATCCATACTTAGCTTATATTTGTTATTCAAAGGGTTCAAATGATGATGAACTTATTTCAATCACCAATGAAAATAAGATGTACAAATACCAAGCAAGATATCTTTTACAAAAATCAGACTTCGACTTATGGGCCAAGGTCCTTTCAAGTGATAACCAGCACAGAAGACAACTCGTGGATCAAGTAGTTCTGACTGGTATTCCAGAACTTACCGATCCAGAACCGGTCTCTATTACTGTTAAGGCATTTATGGAAAATGATTTACCACAAGAATTGATTGAATTATTAGAAAAGATTATTCTTGAACCTTCTCCTTTCAATGATAATACTTCTTTACAAGGTCTTCTTATTCTTACTGCTATTAAAGCTGATAGTTCTAGAGTTATGAATTACATTGAAAAACTTGATAAATATGATCCTGTTGAAATTGCACCTCTTTGTGTTGAAAACCAATTATACGAAGAAGCTTTTGAAATTTACGATAAATTTGAATTGAGAACTGATGCTATGAAGGTTTTAGTTGAAGATATTATGCTGTTGGATCGTGGTGAACAATATGCTTCCAAATATGAAGACCCAGAATTGTGGTATCAATTAGGTACTGCTCAACTTAACGGTTTGAGAATTCCAGAAGCTATTGATTCTTATGTTAAATCTAAAAAACCAGATAACTATGAACAAGTTATTGAAATTGCTGAGCACGGTGGTAAAGAAGCTGAACTCATTCCTTTCTTGGAAATGGCTAGGGAAACTTTACGTGAACCAGTTATTGATGGTGCCATGATTCAATGTATGGCTCTGCTTGATCGTTTATCAGATATTGAAAACTTTGTTGGTACAAGTAACGTTGCAGATTTAGAAGCTATTGGGGACAAACTTTTCGCTGCTAAAAACTATAAAGCAGCTAAAATTTTGTATTCCAACGTTTCCAAGTATGCTAAACTTGCTACTACCCTTGTATATTTAAAGGATTACCAAGGTGCCGTTGAATGTGCTAGAAAAGCTCTGAATACTCAAGTCTGGAAACAAGTTAATGATGCATGTATTGAGAATAAGGAATTTAGATTGGCCCAAATTTGTGGTTTAAACCTTATTATTGATGCTGAAGAGTTACCAGAACTTGTTAAAAACTACGAATATAATGGTTATTTCAATGAATTGATTTCTCTTTTCGAATCTGGTTTAGGTTTAGAACGTGCCCATATGGGTATGTTTACCGAATTGGCCATTCTTTATCTGAAATATGAACCTTCTAAAGTTATGGAACATCTTAAACTTTTCTGGTCAAGAATAAATATTCCAAAAGTACTTACTGCGTGTGAAGAGGCCCATCTTTATCCAGAACTTATTTTCCTTTATTGTCATTATGAAGAATGGGATAATGCTGCCTTGGCTATGATTGAACATTCAGAGGTTGCTTTTGAGCATTCTTCATTTAAGGAAATTATTGTTAAAGCTCCTAATTTGGAAATCTACTACAAAGCTATCAATTTTTACCTTGCTGAACAGCCAACTCTTCTTGTTGATTTATTGTCAGTTTTGACTCCTAAATTAGATTTAGCAAGAGTTGTTCGTATGTTCGTTAAAAGCGATAACCTCCCACTTATCAAGCCATTCCTTATTCTGGTTCTTGACAAGAATAATCTGATTGTGAACAGCGCATACCATGATCTTTTAATTGAGGAACAAGATCATAAACTGTTACGTCTGCTGATTGAAAATGAAGCAACCAACCGTTTCAATCTGCTTGATCTTGCTGAAAGATTAGAAAAACATGATATCATCTTTTTCCGTCAAATTTCTGCCACTTTATACAGTAAAAATAAGAAGTACGCAAAGGCCATTCAAATTTTAAAGCAAGACAAATTATGGGGAGACCTTATTAAAACAGCAGCCATTTCCAAACTGCGTAAGATTTCTCATGAGTTACTTGATTACTTCGTTGAAACTGGTAACCATGAATGTGTTGTTGCTCTTTTATATTCTTGTTACGAGACTATTTCTCTTGACTATGTATTGGAAGTTTCATGGTTACATGATCTTGGAAACTTTGTTAAGCCTTACGAAATTTCGGTGGCATTTGAAACTCAAAAGAAGCTTGATGAAGTTCACAAGGATTTGAAAAAACGTGAAGAAGCTGCAAAGGAAGAAGAAAACGGTAGTGCTACGGGTGCTGCTCCATTAATGATCACAGATGGTCGTGTTGGTGTTGGTTACCAACCTACCGGAGCCGGGTTTGGAAACGCCTTTTAGAAAGTATGTTTTATAAGTTAAAAGTATGATTATGTTTTGTTTATTTGTAGTAAACGACAAAATAGAAAAGAGAAAAGACAAAAGATAAAAAAAAAAAAAAAAGATAACCTCTAAACATTTATTTTCCTTAGTGTTTTAATAAGATCCCTACTATGGCATCGCCATAATCTCCCTTCAATATATTCCTTCTTGAATTTATCAGTACCTAGACATTCGCTAGATTCTATTTCGTCTAATCCACAAACAATATTAATTTGAACCCCATTTTTGTCTAAAACGACCCGTTCACACATTAAATCTGTAGTCACTTTCCAGCCTAATAGTCTTAATTGGGAAAACTTATCGTGTTTATATTGAATATTAATTAAAAATGTTCTAATACAACTAACAAACTTAGGTATATCATGAAGGTATTTACTGTATTCGTTTAATGGGACGTAAACTGGTATTGTATGTTTATGAATTTTCCATTCCATATTGCCAGACTTTGCTTGATGTTTCATGAGAATCACGTAATGTGGAGTTTGGAATTGTCGATGAGTGAAAACATCAAATCGTATACCTAATGCTTCGTTATCTAGGAGATGTTCATTTAAGGGGAAAAATGTAATCCCACTAAATCTATATACGTTTTCAAGTAATAAATTGGGGTTTGGTTCCTTAGAAGGTATCAGTTTCGAAATGTTGTTCATATTGTTAAGTTCACCATTTTGGAAATATTGTACAATGGAGTCATCAAAATATTGATGATCAAATGATCTTTTCGTCACCTCTTCTTCATTAATTGTCCTCTTAACTTGAGAGTCTAAATCCTTAATTGCATCTTGTTTCAGTCGTTGTATTAGTCGATCAAGTCTGGTTTTCTCTTCCAAAAGACGGCCTATCTCGCCTTCCAAAGATTTTATATCATCCAAAGTGACGTCTATATCATTCTTTAGAGTCTCTAGTTCCATTTAATAAGAAATCGGAGTTCAATTTGTCTCTATGGGTAAGTAATAATTTCCCAAAATTAGCGATTAAGAATTTTATCTATTCTAATAAAATAATATAAAAAATGTTGTACTAAATTCAAGTATTATAAATAATAAACAATAAATATAAACAAGTATTACAAATATACAAATAATCAAAATAAAATAAAAGAAAATAAAATAAAATACCAAAATAATATAAAGAGATCAAAAAATTAATCCTTGAAACTCCACACAATGGACAACAAGCAAGAGAGCGAGGTCTCGGCTCCGCAGACCTTGGTGAACGAGAAGTACAAGTTTGCCAACAGTTACTGGAGCAGTGACTACCGTTCAGGTATTAAACTGCTTTCTAGTCAAATTGAACAGCTGTTAGCACAAGTTCATGACCTTCGTAAGTTGGTGTTCAATTATATGAATTATTTTTACCTGAATAGTGAGTTTCTCAATAATTTGGGGAAGGAAACTTATGTACAAGATAAACTTAGTGCTAAATCACCTATGAAGAGTTTGAAAAGGCTTTCTGGTCAATTTTTGGAAGCTACAAGATTGGATAAACCTATTGAAACTGGGAGTCCAAAGATGGCTTCACTTGAACCTTTTAAGAAGCATATTCAAAATTTATCTGAAGAGAGTCATACTATGATCACCATTTCGCTGGTTATTGACAAGGATATCTTGGAGCCTATTACCGCATTTATTAAGTACAATGAGCCCATCATACATGGTATACTTGAAGAATTTCAAGATTTACTTGCAGATTATGAATCGAAATATCATGATGTGGAAAAATTGAAAAAAGACTACGCATATTATAGTGAGATAAACGAATTGAAAAAGGACAAAGTGCGACAAGAGCCTGATTTTGAAGAGAGTGTATTGAAAAATCATAATAAAGATGATGATGAACACGATGGTGAATCCGATAATGAACAAGACAAGAAATCTGCTAATCGTAATAATCACGACCTTGGTCATGAAGAAGATAGCAACAAGCTGGGTAGTAGTCAAATTTCTCAACCTTCTCCTCAAAATCCGCTGACATCTCACTCTGCAAGAATTAATAAAGTATCATCATTGTTCACTTACCCGCTATACTTGGGTAATTTATGTTTTGATGATGCTGAAGCTTTGCTTGCTTTTATGGATTCTTTAAATAATGAAATCCCAGTGACCTACCGAAGAATACCCATGCCAGGGCATAAAAACGAAATTTTCTCCTCAGAATCATTATGTCTGTGGATCACTCAAAATCGCCCGCAAAAAATATCTCCAACAAGAGCTAATTTGGAAAAAATCGGACAAAGTTTGATTGATAATGGGTTGATAGCTGGAACGTCTATTTTGGGAACTAAAAAGTTTAGAAGTGAGTCGATGTGGTGGGAATGGACTAATAAATTGGTGATGGCAGAACCAAAAAATGTTTCTGATTCAAGTTCAAACGCTACACCAATTCCTCCTTCTTCTTCTACATCTTCTTCTTCTTCTTCTTCCTCTCTTGCTCCCTCTACTACTAATAATAATGCAACTGCTACAGCTGCTCCAGCTACTGCTGCTTCTCGCCTTCCTAATCATAAACATCACCATTCCATCGATACAATTAATGAGAATCAATCAGATTCTTTCAATCTAAATACTTTTATTCAAACTAATATACTTAAAAATAATGTGCCTGAATTGTTAAAGAATTTGGAACTGAAATACAACACGAATTATTTAGACCTTCAAGCTTATAAATTTAAACTTGAAGAGTCTATTCGAACTAGAAGTGACCAACTTGAAAATTTCGAAAAAAAAAGAATTTCATTAACATATCAATCACTCACCATTTTACTGCAGGTTTTATATAACTCTTCAGTGCAGCTGACAAATAGACTTCAAGCTTTTGTTAAAGATATGGTCGAATCCATCAATTCAGTTGAAAATTATGAAGCCGATTTTAACAAACTTAGTCAATTTTCCACTGGGATATATTTCCCTCTGCTTGCTTCACCAGAAAATTTGCAAAAAAGGCAATATTCTTACAATGAAGCTAATAATAATTTCCAAAATTTAAAGCTCAAGTTCAATTTATACAAAGATATTCCATTACAAGTCAACTGTGCAAATGAGTTGTTAAGTTTATCCAGTATTCCTGAATTTTTGTTCAAAATTATTAAGATTATTGATGATTCCAATGAACCTCATGAAAATATTCAAAAATCCTGGTCAGCACCATTAGCAGCAGAAAGCAACTGGAAATTTAAGCAATTCATTATTGATATTGCATCAAATTATGATGAAATACCTTCACCATTAAATGAACTGACATTTAATAAATCGGTGATGTCAAAAATTCTTCTGTATGCGTCTACCAAAAATTCAAGTGAGTTAATCAACTTTTTAAAGTATTGGTTGTTAGATATTGGTGACTCTGTTATTCCATTTACTGTTTATGAACCTATCATTCAATTATATAAAGATATAAATGGAAAAGAAGATAGATCTACCCGTATACATAAATTGGTTTCTCAATTGAAAAGTGTTCCTAGAAGCAACATTGCTTCTTTGATATATATTTTGGAACATTTGAATCGAGTTTTCGATTTGGAACTACTCAAAGATTATGGAACTACCGATCACGTTCAAAAAGATATTAAAGTTGATCAAGCCGAGGAAGTTATGGCTTCTATTCATGAGATATCCTTGCAACTTAACTCCATGAACGTAATAGGTGGTGTTCCATTTATCCATTTGATTATGAGACCTTCAGAAGTCAAATATTGTGATGGTTTTAAACCTCCACTTGATATTTATTGCCAAGTTTTCAATGATCTTATGTGTTTAGATGTGAGAAACTTATTGTTACAAAACTTGATTGAAAATGAACAAAAATTTAGAGATAAAAAAGTTAATGAATTGAAGTCAATTCCAATTAAGCAAGATGATAAGCTTCAGATTCCAAGAAGTCCAGGACCTAAGCATAATGATAATTTTACATTAAGACCATTTAGAACCAAAATTACTCCTCACACTTCACCAATTTCATCACCTACTCAAACCCCAGTTAATAGAGATATTGATTTGATGACTAGAGCTAGGAGTTCAAGTAATGCATTATTCCCGCCTAGTATTAACATTGATAAACAAGAATAAGGAGAAACGGGTTTATGCTAATTTGCTTTATTTATATAGATATATATTATGTAAAAAATTAATTAATTATCAAAATTCCATTCTTCTTAAATTATATATAAGTAGACTGCCTGCAGCTTTAATGGGTTTTAATATGGCGTCCTTGAACATGACCAGTCATCGTTATTTTTTGCAATTTCTGTAAACGCCGTCTTGAATATTGAAATAAGCAAATGAAAATTATACAACTCGAAAGTATTACTGCTTCAAAACCACCATCAATTTCTTCAATGAAATTCTCCAAATTCATTCCATATAAAGCAGCTACCCAAATCATCGAACCCATCAGTAGTAAACCCAACAGATATTTCAAACCAAGAAGCATCAACTCATTTCTATTCAGATCCAACACGATATTAATAATTTCTTCAGTGGTCTTTATTTGTTGTCGAAGGTTTTCTGCTGTTTGCACTATTTCATCCACCGTTTTACAATAAACTTCAATTAACATTTCTACTTCTGCATGATTATTTTCTACTCTTTTCATCCCCATGGCCCTTTCAGTGAAATAAAGCTCATTCAATTCATCATCTTGAGCCACCAATTCATCTAAAAGATCACGAAGAAGCTTCGCCTTTTGATGGAATTGGGTGATTTTTTTCAGTTGAATTAACAAATATCTTAATTTAACCCGTTCTATCAGTTCTTCAAGCCCACTTAAAATGTTCCCTAAAACAGTTTGATGAACTCTCATTTCAGTGGCCAAATTTTGAGTTACATGTACAAGTATAGCTTCTATAGCACGAAATTCGTAAGGTTCCTCCGACAGCAGATCCTGTAATTTTTTCTGGATTTCTTTTAAAAAAATACCATGGGTGTGCAGTTCTCTAAGGCCAGCCAAATTGTCACTACTCCCATTGAAAATGACTACCGAATCCTTTTTAATGAGTGCCCTAATGGAAAGGATATTCAAGATGGCAAGACCAGGTCTTATGACTATACTTGGAACCATGTCAACTGCTGTTTGGTACCTTGAAAGTTTCCTAAAGTCTCGTGGTATAAGTCCGTACTGTGAGATGAACTGCTGTCTGGTCACTTCTTTGCCATGGGCAATCATCTTGCCTTTGGCGTCAAAAATGGTGCAGCTTAAAGATTGAGCCTCATTGAGCTTTGGAATTGGTAGTACCGATTTGCTTAGCGGTCTTGATATATAAAGCCCTAAATTCAGCGTAAGCCTGCTAAACTTTAAAGGATACATAAGGGCATTAACTTAAGGATGAATATATTGAATTAAATATTATAAGAAAATGTTAGATCAACTATTCTATTATATGAAGGAATATCATGGAAAGTGAGAATCCATTGGAATAGCCATGTTGCTATTATATGAAGGAATAGCTATGTTATACTATGTTGCTGTTACATGCAAACAAAACTTTCCCACTATATGAAAGAATACATGATATGTGAAAATACCAACAATTAATTAAGTCACTTGAGTTAACTATATAAGAACACCGATAAATACAGATATGAAAAGATACTAAGGAAGTTACGAACCTTCTTATCCTATCGATCTATCTAGCTGTATCAACTAGGAGTTTATTTAATATATAAATTGATGTAAATCTAATAGAACCGATTTACTATATAAAGGAATTTTTGATAAAAGAAAATACATAAAGTAAACAACCTTTTAATTAAATCAGTTTGCAGCCAAACCTTATATCATTTGTTCACAACCACTTTTAACCACGCTATTTTTAGTATGTCACGCACAGATCAATCTCCGCACCCTGAGATTACTCTTAATCTATATTTTCGTACCTTGGGATATTGACAAGAATTTATATCATTACATGAGTAAAAAAACCATCCAGAGTCTCGATCAGAGTTGTGGATAGGAGATCTTACACACTATAGAAGAGCTTCAAGATTAAACCATAATGAACATGGTAGTATTGTAATATACGACTACGACTCTGACAGCATGGCCAGGTACTATTTTGTTTTCATTTTTGATAATAAACGCCCTCGTAGGCGTTTACTCATCAGAGACGGGACCGTGAGATGTTGTGGCATCATTCTTGCTGGCGGAGAGTTCAAACGCCTTAAATTTCCCGGTTACAAAATTGAGAGTTGTTAGAAATTTTAGAAAGACTTCACTGACATGATACCGGTTGTTTCACTGCAAATTATTCATACCATAGCCATAAAAGAATATGGGAATTGAACTGGCGAAATAATTCACAAATAATTAATGGAAGAAAATGGTACAGGCGTTTGAAAATAAAGTGCTAACTTGAATATATAAACTTAAAGTTAAATAATATTGAATTAAGCGGAAAGGTGGGTTATATTTCTTTTTTTTTCTTTTTTTTTTTTTTTATGAATTCTGTTGGTGGTTGGAGTTTTCTGATTTTTGGCTAATATATTTACTTATTTATGTATTAGCATTTATATTTCAATGTATTTTTATTTGAACATTTAATAGGTTAATAAGTATATCTTGAAAAAAAAAAATTTTCATTCATTGGCTCTGTCTTGATATACTGCAATGAAGTATATAGTTGTAATAAATGCTAATAAAACATTTTTATTCTCTTGTTACATCGAGGAATAATTTTTTGTAAAATCAAATAATTATGTTATGTAGTTTGAAATCAATGAGTTTGTTTTTCCTGACGATACAATAAATATCAAAAAAATATCAAATATCATGATCCAAATTTTTTTTTTTAGGAAGCTTGAGTGAAAACGTTATCTATCAGATTACTGGCTTGTAGTTCCATTAAAAGTAATTCTACCATTATATATATATATATATATATACACAAACACACACACCCACACACACACACATATATATATTTGAAACATAAACAATATGGGTATTAATCTTCATTGCTAAGAGCATTGTTAGCATGAACAGTTGATTACTGTTTTAGGAATTTCAATTGAGCAATTTTTTTGTTTTTACCCTTTTCTCTTAATGTTTTCCCTGCCCTTCGATGTGTACCTTATTGTTTATTTTTCTCCATGTTTACATTCCATGTATCTACATAAATTTTTTAAACTAAACTAATATCAAAGCTATTCAACTGTTGTAAACAAGATTATTTGAATCTTTATGAGAATATATTCAGCAGATGAATTAGAAGTTTGCGAGGAAGTTGGAAGAGGCGCATTTGGAGTTGTTTATCGTGGTCTTGTCAAAGCAACCAATGATGAAGTTGCCATCAAACAAATTGACTTGGAAAATGAACAGGCAGATTTGATGGAAGTAAATAAAGAAATCCAAATTATCAGTGAATGCCGAATCTCTCAGATTACCAAATTTTTAGGTTGCTTTGTTAAAAACTATAAATTATGGGTTATTATGGAATATGTTAACGGAGGATCATTGTTTGACTTATTGCGCCCAGGACCTGTTACTGATGAAAGCACCATTCTGGCTATAGTTCAACAGATACTAATTGCATTGAATTACTTACATAGTCAAGGTAAAATCCATAGAGATCTAAAAAGTCAAAATATTCTTCTAAGCCGTGAAGGGGAAGTGAAATTGACTGATTTTGGTGTATCTACTCAACTATCACTGAATTTTTCCCGAAGAAATACAACGGTCGGCACACCTTATTGGATGGCCCCAGAAGTAATTTTGAATAACAATGGAGGCCATAGTTATAAAGCAGATATCTGGTCCCTTGGATGTTGTGCTTTTGAACTATTTAATGGGAAACCTCCTTTACAAAACCAATACCCTCCAATGAAGGCTCTTCGCCAAATATCTAGGTGCTACGACGATTCTGATTTTACTGACTTAATTGGCCTTGATCAATTGCAAATATCAAATTCATTTAAAGATTTTTTACGTCAATGCTTCATCATTGACCCCAAGGAAAGATCTTCATCCAAGAAATTATTAAAGCATAAATTCATAACTTCTCATAAAGGTGATCATATTAAAGAATTGAAAAAACTTATTATAAATAAACAATTATGGGATCAAGAACATCACGTACCTAAAGTGCACAATTTTTACGTCCCAACTGAAATTCAAAAAAATCAACAAAAATGGGATGATTCAAACAATGAAAAAATGAAAACTATTCATTTTGATTTAAGTCAAATTGATAGTGGTGATGAAAGGGAAGAACTTCCTGATTTTTTAAGTCTGATGTCTAAACTGGAAATTTCTGCTAAAACAAACTCACAAGAAAATATATCATCACCAATACCTAAGAATAATAAAGTAAAGGCCAATAATGGACTGCAGCCTCAACTAAATTATCATTCATTTAGTAAAACAAACACAAAACAGGAGAATTTGAAAAAAATGTTAAAACCTGAATTAACTAAAATTGTCAATAAAGTGTTCCAGAAAATCGAAACTAAAAACAATTTACTCACAGAACAATATGATTCAATAGTTGCATTAAATGATGCAATTGTAAATTTAGTTTGCTTTATCCAGGATAATCAATCCGATAAGAGTCCTAAAGTACTTATATGTCTATATTTGAGATATTTTTTTAAAGAAATATTGAAAGAAAATGCATCTGAGGCTCGAAGTGTTCTTCAAAAATTAGTAGTTCCTCTGGCTTTAGATAAAAGATCAACGAACACAACTACAATCGATAGAAACACTAGTGTTTCAATAAGAAAATCGGGCAAAATGACTCATTTTGATGAAATTGAAGATAGTTTAATTGAGTCCTGGGTATCAAAGATGACAGAAAAAAATGCATTAAATTAAACATTCATACATTGTTTTTTTTTTTTTTTTCCTTTCCTTTAGAAAGAAATTTAAAAGAAACAAATGAGGAAGGGCATAAACACTCTAACCATATAGAGGTAAAAAAACACTTGTATTTAAGTAGAAATGAAAACATAAGCATAAGCATGGAAATTTAACACATTCATATTAAAAATATTTAGTTAATGAAAATGATGTAGACCATTTGAAAGAAATATGTGTTTCCAAAAATCTTGGTCTTATAAATACAGCATCAAACGCACAAAAGATCTGTAGAAGTACTTTTATCAATGCAACTATTTCTTCGTGTTAGTAAAGTGCATTTATCATAAATTTACCATTAGTTATATTATGATTTAATGGCTATTTTATTTGCTTTAATTTTTTGATTTATTTTTGATTTATTTTTGTTTCTAAATTCATTTTTTTTTTCTGATATTGCAATTTATTTCATTTCTAATTAGCATCACTATGGATTCAGAAGAGCCCCAAAAACTGAACTTATACAACTTAATAGGCCAATACTTTGTAGATTCACCGGTTAACTGTATCAGAATTAGCCCCAATAGAAAATGCATAGCTTTTGGACTGTCGAATGGTATACTATACGTACAAAACCTTGTAATATCGAATAATGCAAACGATGAAAACAGTAAACAACAGGCGAACGATTCAACGACTTCTGAAACTCAAAAATTTGTGGTTGATTTTGATAATACCATACATTTCAAAGGACATTCCAGAGGAATCAATGATATAGCATTTTCACCGGTGGATTCTGATATAATAGCATCATGCTCCGATGATTTAAGTATTCGTTTGTGGAGTATATCTAATAGGAAATGCATACGTGTGATGCAAAAGCACACTTATCATATAACAACTATACAATTTCTGACTAAAGGCAACATATTGGTATCAGGATCTGCTGACGAGAATGTTATAATATGGGATGCTACCATTGGGAAACCTTTGAAGACTTTGGCAGCACATTCTGAACCAGTGCTGCTGGTATCACTTTCTCCTGATAATAGTATTATAGTTAGTGGATCTTTTGATGGACTAATGCGTCTTTTTGATACTGAACTGGGCCAATGCCTCAAAACTTTAACCTACAATACTTCTTCCCATGGAACTGCCACAGTACTGGTTAAAGATGTGGTAAATTTCCCAATTCTGTTTGTTAAATTTCTGCCCAATGGGAAGTATATTCTTAGTCTGAGTTTGGATGGGAAGATCAGGTTATGGGACTACATGGAAAATAGAGTGGCCAAGACTTATGAGGGTCCTGAAGGTTGTGACATAAGTGAAAATTACATATGCGGTACCAGATTTATTGCTAATGATACTTGTAATTCCTTGATTGTTCTGGGGTCTGAAAAAAATGGAGTTTTAATATGGGACGTTCAGAGTAAAAAGTTGGTGGATCAATTCAGTACCGGAACCATTTTGGATTTAGATCTATGTGATAAGGGTGACCTTTTAGTGTGTTGTAAAAGAGAAGGGAAAGTAGAGATATATGAGACGAAACCCATAGATATAGAAATGAATTAATGTAAATTAAAGCTAACAACAAGACTTAATACGGAAATCTTTGTGTATGTTCTTTCCAACTTTATCAACTAATTTAGATCATTTCCATGATTTTAATTTTATCCAATATTACACTTTGAAAACTTTTGTTTTAATATACCTTTTGCAACACTGTTATATCAACTTTATTCTTTTTCTGGTTTTTTTTTTTATTTTTATTTTATTAATTCCTTTCTCACTTCAACCCTCATTTTATCAGTGTGCATATCATTAATTATATTCTCCTTATCCACTATGGACCAACGCAATAATCTTTTTAAATTCAGCCTTTCGTCGCTTCATCTCCCCAAATCTCAGAAGTTGCGCACTTTTGGGGTTTACCTTTCTGGTGCCCTTTATGCAATTGGCTTTTGGCTGATAATTGATGCAGCTGTATACTCTAAAACTGTCAACGCTTCCATGGTACATGTCACATTTGTGGACTGGATCCCATTTATCTGCCTGACTTTAGGAATGGTCATTGTTAATCTGATTGAAAAAGGTCATTTGTTTAATGATAACAATACCTCGTTTCTTGGAAGTGGTTCATCCACAGCATGGCAAGCAAGAGTAATTCTTTTTTGTGGATTCTCCTTGTTAGCAGGAGGGTTAGCAGGCTCGTTTATGGTTTTTATTATTAAATTTTTACTCAAACATTATACTTTTCCCACATTAGGTATGGGGGTATCAAACATTGTGTGTAATGCATGTATTATGTTTAGCTGTATTGTCCTCTGGATTTCTCAGAATATAGAAGATGAATACAGCTATTCCTTGGCATTATAGAATTAAAACAAAAGTTTTTAATAAAAGCAATGAACGAAAAAACATTAAATTCAATTATAAATGGGAACTACTACGCTAATTTTAATTGATATATAAAACTTCATTGGTAAAATCAAATACATATTAATTAAACGTCTTTCTTTTTTTTAAAAAAATATATATGTATATTATTTTCTTTATTCTACAATATTAAACACTTAATTCTTATTAATCTTGGATAGCATGAACTCTCCGATTCTATAATTTATACTCTTCATATAAGTTTTCAAAAAAAATGATATTTTTGAAATCATTTTTGCAAAAAAATAAATTTGTGAAACATAAAAAGAAAGTTGAAAATAGGTATAACCAAATGAAATGGGATTACAAAGCGTGAAATTACAGCCTATCCCTTTCCACTAATCATCAATTGTATCCTCATAATATTGAAATTAATAGCATTGTTTCTTGCAGTATATAAGTGGAATTCCAATACACCCTTCCTTTTTTTCTTTTCTTGATAATATTAATGGTAATACACTTATTAACTTCAAATCACTAATTATCAGAGAAAGGAAAAAAAGGCAGGAAATAAAAACAAATTGAAATTTATTAAATGAGAAGGAAGAACTTGAGGTCAACAAGAACTCGAATGATAGTATGTAGTGATAATATCAACAATAATTCAGAATAATTTGTAGTTGTTTAGACCTATCACTCTTTTTCTTTATGATTTGAATTGAAGAATTTGAACCTGTCTATTTTCAATTTAATTCTTCAAAAATTCTTCCTTCAACGAACCTAAAAGTTCTAATTCATAGTTGCTAAAATTGAAAAGATTCAAAGATATGGGTTCTGAAGAGCCTCTTGGGTAGACTTGAAAATTTTCATTTCTTAATTCTTGGAAAAATGGATGTACCAAAATTCTTCTAGGCGAAGCTCTTTGAGAAGGATCGTAAACTAAAATACGTAACAACAAATCAATAGCATCAGGAGGGGAATTCAGGAAAACCTGTTGAAATCTTTCTTGCACTGTACACAGAAACAAACGAGTTTGGTACATATCACCTCTATAATGTGGGTTGCTTTTAAAGAAAAAAGTTTTAGAAGGTGGGCCAAGTAATTTAGAAATTTCTTTTAACTGAAGTTCAGGCAGTGGGCCTTGGAAAATAGGTTTCCCTAAAAACATCTCAGCAACAACACATCCAAGTCCCCAACAGTCAATTTTAGTAGTATAAACTTGACAACCTACAATAAGTTCAGGGGCTCTATAATATCTTGAACAAATATACAGAACTGAAGGCTGATTTGGTTCTAATTTTTTAGCCGACCCAAAATCACAAATCTTTAATTTAACTTTCAGAGGATCAACTAAAATGTTGGTAGGCTTTATATCTCGGTGCAGTATACCAAATCCATGTAAATAAAGCATTGCCCTTGCCAACTGGAAAGTGTATGCTTTCATATGGGGGTAAGGAATAGTGTACTTCAGTTGCTTATAATATTTAATTTCACTCTGTAAATTCAGTGGGAGACATTCCATCACAAGATTTTGATATATTCTACCATCTGATGATGGCTTATCAAAGAAATAACGTAACAGAACAATATTAGGGTGGTTTACAACTCTTAATAATTCTAATTCCCTCGATTTATATTCTGTTTGAGCTGGCACACGCTTGATAGCAAATGGACCAAGCCATTCCAGGTTGTCGTCACTTTTTCCTTTACTCTGTGATTGACCACCTTCAATTGAAGATGCTGAATTATACGGCTTCAATATTGCTTCCACGACCGTACCGAACGCCCCTTCTCCAATCTTCTTATATTCTCTTACAACCATTGAACGAGTCACCAGCGTGGCATTCTCGGTCACCTTCTCAAGTACATATTCAACCTGAGGCATCGTTAATTTGGTCTCAACTATTGTAGTGGCTTCAGTGTGGGGACTGTCTAGCTGATTTTTGTTTACGCGTTGATATCCCTATGTTTAATAGTTGTTTTTTTTTTTGTGTAAAGTTTAATATTTTTGTTTCCTGAGGTTTAACGGTAAATCGGTACACGCAGCTCTACGTGCAGTAGTTTATAATATGTACTCAATTAAGCCAGATATTACCGGTGAAGAATAACTACGTAGGTGTCGTATAATATTACGATACAAGAACAATGAAAACAGTACTAGTTAGAACGGAGAACTAAAAGAAGAAAGTAAAAAAGAAAGAAGAAAATGAAAATGAAAAATTACTATTGATATTAATCTTATGAAGAATAGATGAAGATGAAATAGGTGATGTGAAACAAACCCACAATTCGATTTAATTCTTAATCCAAAGAGTGTTTTGAAAAGTCAACTTTTTCATTTGATGACATAGTGCATCGGAATGATACAAAAAATTGATCATAAAAAAAAGAAGTCAAAGTATGCATGAACAAGAGTTAAGGTTGTTTTTTAACAAAAGTTAATTAAATTGTTTTGAATAGAAAAAACAACTGTTGTTAAAAATCAATGACTTGTTTTCTTCGTAGTAGTTTACATGAATGAGTTGTGAAAATTTGTATGAACCGAGGTTGATTGTATGAATAAAATTGACGGGTTCAATTGTAGGCGTTGAAATGGAAAATCAAGAGAAATTTTTTTTTTATAAAAAAAAAAAAACCACGGAAAAGAAAAAAGTCGAATGGTATATTTGAGGAAATTGCCAAATCAGTCTATCAATTATCAATCATCGATAAATAAGTGTATTTTTAAACTCCAAATAAGTAGCCAATACGCAATACCTAACTGGATAACAAACTTTGAGACTCTATAGCGAGATCTGAAATGGATCAAATCTTTACAACATAAAGCTAAAAATGTCCCTTATGGATGTCCACTATAATTGTTTAGTGATAAGCAATAAAATATAAATGATACAATTTCTTAGGAATTAGGCACTTCTTCGAAGCAAGTAGTAAATTAATTAAATAAATGACGATATTGACAAAGTTTAGTTAATGTCGGTGCTCACTAAATTTAATTAGTGCTAAATTAAATTAATGTTGGTGCTGCAAAAATATAAAGTTAATTAACATTTCAACTTCAAGAGCCTTTGTTTTTTTTTTATTTATTTTTTTTATTTTTTTTGTCTTCTAAGCTTGAATATATGGATTTGTTTTTCAAAACCACCCTTACAAACATACCCAAATGGCTAATGACACAAACTTTAATTGAAAGAAATAAAAACACTCCGTCTTTATTTTAAATTCTATACCACTTGCTAATAATCAAATTAATGTCGCGCCAAACCAATTGCCGTTTTCATTCTTTTTTTTTTTTACCTGCACACATTACACATTCAAGAAATTCATCAATTTTTATCCCTCTCAACATCATGTTCAGAAACATTGCCAAGTTAGGCCAAGTGGCAAGGCAAACAGTGCCTAAGGTTGTTTATCCTTCTCCATGGCAGGCTCGTGGATTCTCCAGTATACCTAGATTGTTCAATACATTACAAACCCCCGTGGGAAAAGCTTCTGCTTCAAATAATTTTAATGCCATGGATGCATCTTCAGATTTGTCCACCAAGAAAAAGAAGGATGAATCATATAAAGTGAAGAACGAAAAAATTGTACTTTGGAAACTTAATGCTACTTTCAATAGACACAATACACATCTCACTTTGGTGGCAGTTGTGGAAGACTTGAATTTCTTGAAAAATAATCCTGATTTATCCTATAATGAACAAGTTTTATACTATATTAACCTTCCTCATCATCAAAAGATTCATGTATCAGCTGGGCAATTGGGTTTCAGAAAAGCTCAAAGACAAGAATATGAAGCTGGATACCAAGTTACCACAAGAATGTTTAAGCTCATAGAAGAAAAGAAATTATTGGGGCCAAGTGACAAGATTGAATTGGTGTTAAAAAACTATGGTAAAGGAAGAGAAGCATTTTTAGCTGCTTTACAAGGTAAAGAAGGTACGCATATCAAGTCCCATATTGTAAGAATTTCAGATAAGACTATTCTTAAGTTTGGTGGTGTTAGATCCAAGAAATTAAGAAGATTATAGGCATACTTGTAAATATAAACAAAAGTATAAATTATAATCACGTAGACAAACAAGCTTGATTTATTTATAAGTTAGGCTTAAATGAATCAATATTACTTTATGTTGTTGCAATTAGTGCAATTAAAAAATAAATCAAATTAGTACGCTTCTCTCTTCAAAACTTACAAACTATTAAACCTCTATATCACTTTCAACAATATATTTAGCCATATTATGCTTATGTTATATATTAGTCCTACATGTTATGCAACTTTCCAGAGTGCGACTTTTGCCAAAGATATACCATTAAACAAAATAAAAATTAGAAGTGAAAAACAAAAAAATAAAATAAAATAAAGTGAACAGTGCTATTGTTTAGGGTAAATCACGTGTGTGTATACAGGGCACAAACAGTCACAGCAAATTTCTTACGTCTCCATCTGCAGTCCCTACTCGCACTAACCATCTTCTTGAAAAATTGTTCTCAGAAAATTCATTTCGTTACTGTCCTAACTACACATAATGGCTCCAAGTAAGTAGACCAAACCAGAAATCCAAAGTGGAAAGAGATAAATCAATCTAGTATCGATGATCAGTGAATACAGCTTTTGTATTGAGGTATATCGACTGGACATAGCTGTCAATAAGTCCATGAAATGAAACTCAAAGTGGTTGACAAATGAGTTTTTTTATTGAGTATTAATGAGCGGATTATAATACTATGGAAGGATCAACAAGCGAAATCCAGAGTCTTCAGATTTTTCAGTTGAATGCCAATAGTTTTTAATTTGGCATTTGTGCAATTGGTTCTATCGCGATACCTAGCAACGTCACATCATCGATATTAATAGGTCCATTTTGGTAATTTTCATTTGTATATTCATACTAACTTTATAGCTACTAAGGCTACTGCTGCTAAGAAGGCCGCCTTGAAGGGTGGTAACTCCAAGAAGGCTATGAAGGTTAGAACTTCTACTACCTTCCGTTTACCAAACACCTTAAAGTTATCCAGATCTCCAAAGTATGCTAGCAAGTCAGTTCCTCACTACAACAGAATGGATGCTTACAAGGTTATTGTTGCTCCAATTGCTTCTGAAACTGCCATGAAGAAGGTCGAAGATGGTAACATCTTGGTTTTCCAAGTTGACCTTAAGGCCAACAAGCACCAAATCAAGGCTGCTGTTAAGGAATTATACGAAGTTGATGTCTTGTACGTTAACACTTTAGTTAGACCAAACGGTACCAAGAAGGCTTACATCAGATTAACTGCTGACCACGATGCCTTAGATATCGCTAACAAAATTGGTTACATCTAAACAGTTAATATAATAGTTTACGGGAATAACAAATTCGGAAGTGTAATATAAAGCGTATTGATCACTTTCATGTAGAAGTAGATAATTAAAGTCTTCCTTACGAATTGCTGTAGAATACTAAATAAAAAAAGAAATATCAGCAATGATATTCATTCCTTTTCCGTTTATTGGAATGTTAATAAAATTCATGTGCTTAACTTAGGAGGATACGAACCGCTTCATCCATTATCAAGAGTATAATTAAAAGCTAACATTAAGTAAAAATTAGAAAAAAAAAAAAGATTTATATATATAATTTATAAAATATAAATAAAATATTTTCGAAAAGGTACAAGGTTTCAGTTCTAATCCCATTACCCAGGGTTTCCAGTGAAAACTTAATTTAAGTAGTCCAAATTATTTGTATAGTTTAATTAATGTAAACAACATAATAATAGGTCCAAACTCAATTTAGAATTGGAACACCCTTAAAATAATTGATTCTTATGTAATATTACAGCTAGTCATGTCTAAAGTAGTAAACATCTTGTTCAATGCATTTGGATCTTTTGTAAGTTCAAATCATATTAAATAATGCTAAAAATCGTAAGCTTGAATGTTTCATTAAAGTTTTTTTTTTTTTTTTACTTTTCTTTTTTTGAACAAAAAATTCGTTCTTTTATTTTAAGTAAATGTTATGTTTCAACAATTGTTTTAAATTCAATTTAAATTGATTGATAAAATGAACTAATTAAGTAGTATTTCAATTTAATTTTTTTCCGTCGATCTTTTTTTCAATATCTCGATTTTCAAGTATCTGCCTTTTTCCTGGTTTTCGGTTTTATTTGTGTTTAAAGTTGAATACAGTTTATTATGTAGGCTCAAAATCTATGAGTTCAAACTAAAAGAGATTTTTGAACCTAATCGAATAATAATCGGAAGAAATTCTAAATTCTAACAGTAGATTCAATCCGATTTAGTTAGATAATGTTCTCGACTACTAATTAAGTATTAAAGTTTTGTTACTAGTACATTCCTGATCATAAATTCACCCCCTTTAACTTTTTATATAAAAAATAAATTAATTATTACATCAGAGTTATGGGTGGAAAGCATATGAAAAGTTCCAATTATTCAGCTGAAAGTTGTTCGATTTGGAACTTGGTTTTTGATTCATAGATTACGAAAAATAGATTGTATTGTTTTCAAATCAAATTAAACAAGACAAAGTAAACAATTAAGTTCAAAAATAAAATAGTCAATAATGATTAAAACAATACAAACAATTGAATAGATAAATAAGTAAATAAAGTAATAAATAAATAAAGAAATATTTAAATAAATAAATATTTAAATAAATATTTAAATATATAAGTAAATAAATAAACAGTAAAGATTTAGTTGTAATTTTAGAAAGAGCAATCCTACGTATAATTAAAACTTGTCTGTTAATAACTCTTGAATTTGTATGTCAAAGATTTAAGTTTTGACAACTCTAATGTAGAAAAAATATTTTGGTTGTTTAACTTTGATTAAGCTTCTTGTATTGTTCTTTCTTTTTTATTTTTTTGACCGTATACTTTATTTTTTTGAATTATTTTTTCTAAATTATTTCTTTTGTTGTATCTTTCTTCCGAAATTGGATATGACTAGATAGATCCAAACTTTGTAATTGACGATTAAATTCTAAAGTAAAGATATTTTTAACACATTATTTAATATAACATTGAACAACGACCATAGAGATATATATGTTTGATTAATCATTTGCTTTGTTTAGTCTACTCAAAGGTTATTGTAGTAACTTTCTCAACGGTAGAGATGTCATAATTTTTCCGAACTGAATAATAATCCAAGAAATCAAACGCTTAGAACCACTTTTTTCTTGATTTTTTTTTTCAAAAAAAAAAACTATCTCTAACGTATATCTACGAACAAATTAAACATCTCAATTTATGACGCAATCACGTTTGAAATAAGCAGTTCAAATGGCCTTACCGTGTTCAAGTCTGCATTATATGACGTAATGATCTTAATTATTCATTTTGTCCTGTTTTGCATCTCCTGTCGCAGAAAGAAAAACAGAAATAAATAATGTTAAAATTGGAATAAAAAGAAATGAGTTTTTTAAAAAAAGGAAAGTTAAGACTCATTTTTTCAAACAACATGGAATCATCCCATCACAAAAGTATATGTCACTATGGTTGCGAAATTTTGCAATAAACTCAATTCCCCCCTCATAATCACAACCAAACTGGCAATTGATAGCAATTGATCAATTGAGTTAACAGTAACAATTCTTAGCCAATTTTATGCTTTTCTCTTAATTTGGAAAATGCCATATTCATTCTCTTATTCCCACCTGTCCTATCAAATAGTCAATCCTGTATAATGTGTTTTTTTTTCTTTTTCCTGGTTTTTATCCTATCAGGAGTCCGCCAGCTCACTATGACATCTTATGACGTACTATAAAACGTGCGAGAGTTATGGACCCTGTATGTACATTATGCACTTTTCCTTTTGAAATCCAACATTTGATGTATGAATTGATAAGAATAGTGTGTAAAACATCACAACTACTGTAAAAATAACTAATTTTCTGCAATCAGGAAAAATTTACCACCAATTCAGACGAAAGAAAAAAAGTATATATAAACCATTGAATCACCCGAAGATTCTAAAATTTTCATTCATCAAACACAAATCATCTTATTAAACAATGACTGTTACTAAAGCCCCTGCCACTTTTTACGTTAACGCTGCTCTTTTCGACTGTGATGGTACCTTAGTCAATTCTACCGGTGCTATCTCTGAATTTTGGAGAGATTTCGGAAAGACCAGACCACATGTTAACCCAGAAGAAATTATTAGAACTTCTCATGGTTGCAGAACATTCGATGTCATTGCTAAATGGTCCCCAGAAGATGCTATCCCTGAACAAGTTACTGAATGGGAAGGATCCATTCCAGATTCTTTTGGTCAATTTGCTAAGCCAATTCCAGGTGCTGTCGAACTTGTTAAAGCTTTTGACAAATTCTCTAAAGAACAAACTGCCAACAAGCAACAAAGATGGGCTATTGTCACATCTGGTACTTTACCATTAGCTACTAAATGGTTGAAGTTATTAGGTATTGATAAGCCAGACGTTTTCATCACTGCTGAAAAGGTTAACAAAGGTAAGCCTCACCCAATGGGTTACAGATCCGCAAGAGACACCTTAGGTTACAAGAGTAACCATGCCAAGGTTGTTGTTTTCGAAGATGCTATGGCTGGTATTGAAGCTGGTCAAGGTGCTGATGCCATGATTGTTGGTATCTGTTCCACTTACGATCCAGAAAAGATCAAGGCCACTGGTGCTGATATTGTCGTTGACGATCTTTCTTCTTTTGAAATTGAGCTGTACAATCCTGAAACTGATGAGTTTAAGATTGTTGTTAAGGACTATCACTACGCTGCTGAGCAATATTTGAATGTTTAAATTGGGAATGGTAATTTATAGAGTATATTAAAGGCATAAATTGAAAATTATTAAGAGTATTCGATTGTAGAATAGGGAATGGGGAACATTCTCAATTAATTCAACTAAAATTATATTATGTCTATCGATTTATAACATTGTACAGTTTAAAGGTTTAGCTGCATATAATTTAATTGAGTTTGACTTAATATTTTTGTAAAAAAAAAAAATTGGCTTAATTCATCTTATCTCAACTCTTGAAATCTACGAGCTCGACAAAGGGACCAAAATTTAAGTTTTCTTCTAAGTAATTATTCATAAATCTAAATAAAAAAGAAAACCTAAATCTCCTTGCATCTTCGACAATTTAAGGTGCCAATTCGCCATTACCTTCAGAATATGAAAACAGTTAAGGTAGGGTTTAAGTGCAGTCTTTTTTTTTCTCCTTTCTCATCTCTCATCTCTCATCTCTCATCTCTCATTTCTCATTTCTCATCTCTCATCTCTTATATCACTGATAATTATACCTTTATAAATTGCATTTTGTTTGCAACAGAGTATGATAAGCTCTTGATTTTATGATCCTTTCCTATAGACTTTGAAGTTGTTGAACTATCTCAACAGTAACAACCCCCAATCTCCTTATTCATTCATTTTGTCCTTTTGTTCTTTTGTTCTCTTGTTCTCTTGATATCACTAGTTTTCCGCATCATCTCTGAAAAAAAATGAAAAAAAAAAAAACAATTTTTGTTGTACTTTTACAATCCATCGCAATTTTCAAACTCAATTCTCCTTCCAATAATTTAAGAAATGGGTGCCTTATCTGATCTGTTCTTGTTGGCAACACTACCCCGTATTGCGGATCTTCCCTTGCAAGAAAAGGCGGTGATTGCCACTCCTAAACTGGCATATACAGATGTATTAGATATTGGGATCTCCAAATCTTCTATCTGCTCGTACATTTTAAAGCCAACTCCAAAACTTGTTTGGTCATATTCCTTGTCTCCATCTACCCTTGTAAACTGTATTGAAGTGGCAGAAACACCATCCAAGAAGCAATATGTTATTGGGTTGACTGATAGGAAAGTTCAAAGTATAATGTTTATTAACAAAAGTGGTGAAAAAATTGAAACTTGTACCATTAAAACTGCTTCCAAAGTTGTTAGTGCCAAATTTAGTGCTGATTTACAACACGTGTATTGTATTTTAGAAGATTCTACATTGGAAGTCTACAATTTGGATCTTGTGAAGGAAAACATGGAGCCACAAGCTCAAACGGAGGCTCAAGAACTTGAAAGACAAAAAGAAGCACAAGACGTAAAGGAAAATTTTCGAGTATCTCTTATTCATTCTATTCTCAATAAATTGAGAAATACAAACATATTATATTACGAATACCTTTCCAAGTCCACTTTTGGTGCCAATTCCAAAGATGGATACCTTTTACTCGTTGAACAAGTGAATAAAAAGGTTCAAGCTAGATTTCTCTCTCTTGATTTAGAAAATTCTTTGGAAATGAAATTGTTCGTTTTGAAAGAACAATATACCCCATCTAAATTTGCATTTGAACCAGAAAATGGGATATTATATCAATATCTTATTAATGAAGATAGTTTAATAAGCTATTCTTTACCTAATTTTATCCAAAAGGATATATTCTCCTTAGCATTAAATGAAAAATCGGTCAATAATAATGAAGTTTCAATTTTAAATGCTGCTCCTTCGAGATTGTTGATATCATATGGTAATTCTATTTACCTTTTCAACACTAAATTCAAAGCAATTCTAAGTGAATTTCATGATGATTCGGACAAGGTTTTCTTACAATCAGTGGCATCAGTTAAGGGGAATTCTTTAAAGACTTCTAATACTTTTGCTGCATACCTTTCCCATCTGGAAAAGCAAAATGATACTCAGGTTAAAATTATTAGTGTAAATGTTGGGTTTGGCACCATGTATGAATGTTTGGGTAAAGGAATTTCTAAAAAAATTGCCAATAATGACATACAAGTTGAATCCAATTTCAAAGGATTACCAGATTTATTAGATGAAGAATTTGTTGCCAATTCAGTAAAACTTGAAGCCGAATTACGTCAAGTATTTGAAGCATTGAAGAAAGCATCTTTAGCTAAAGATTTAAATACTTGGGAAAGAATTTTGATTCCATTTTTAAAAGGAGAAAGTTGGCAAAGAATATCTGATTCCTTATCTTGTGAAAAATCGTATAAGAAGAAAGATTACCAATATCAAGTTTTTGAAGTGGAAAAGGATAGAATAGTAGACTTCAATTTCATTCGTTCCATCTTACTATTAATTTTCCAAGATTCAAATGGGAATGTTAGCTTAAGAAATGCAGAATTTCTTCCTGAATATTCTTTAACCTATTTACTTACTCACCCATTATATCCACGTGAATTCACCAATGGAGTTCTTGAAATGTTTGAAGAAATGAATAACTTAAGACTTCTTAGACAAGCATTAATTACTTGTCCAAATTTGGGATGTTTTGAGATTGTTAAACAATTGTCTACTTCTAACGATGACATATTCCGTGATACTATCAATAGGCTCAACGAAGAATATTCCATCACTCAAATTACTGAAACTTTATTACAAATATTGAAGCACAATGCAAATTTTGATTTACAAGATATAGTTAAAAAATGTTTCATTTTGGATTATGGATGGGAAATTGCCTCTGCATTAATTGATGCTGGTGGGATCTTTGGATGGTCTGCTGGTTTTATTGAGAAATTGATTGCTGATGTAGATCAACAATTGGAATCTTTAAATGGTAACAGTTATAATTTAACTTTGACTAACCAAGCTTTGTTACAAATTGGAGATAAGAAAACGTTAAAGAAGAAACTGTCAAAGAAGACACGCAATGAAACTGATGATATTGTTGAATTAAATAAGCAAGAGGGACAATTGAAGTCCATGTTGACTATCAAGAATACTTCAAGAAGAAATTTGTTGAATGACGGTATTTCTTTCTCAAAGAAAATTCCTTCTTATTCAATTGAAAAATTAGTATTGTAATGATAATTAGAGCTAGGATAGATAATGCGAAACATTTAGTATCAAATCGGAAAGTATAAGCTGTAGCTTCAAAATTTTATGTGTTTAATTTAAGCAATTGTAGGAGGAGAGGTATGTTTTTCTTTATCTAATTGGCTTCCATTCAAATGGAGAATACAATATTTGATGCGAATTTTACAAATTGTAACAAAATTGATTTGGACAAAATGTTAAGAAAAACTCATATAAATTTAAACAAGCAAAATAAAGCGGGAAAAAAAAAAATTAAAAACTATAATCACCAATCTCTAATACTACAATTACCAAATGACTAATAGTGCTGCCCTTTCTGCGTACAGAGCGGCTCTTCGGGCCACCAAAATAGCATTTAATAACGATTATGAGGTACTTAATGCTGCAAGATTAAAAATTAGACAAGGTTTCAACGAACCAGTGGCATCAGAAGAAGAAGCTAAGGAAAGAATCGATCACCTTAATGGTGTAGCTCTTATTTTAACCCTGAACATTGTTCAAGGAGTCAAGAAGGATGAAAACGACAGGTTTATGTTGAACATCCATGAAAAAACTGAATTAGGGGATAACGAAACAATCAAACAAAAGAAGGAAAACATGGGATCATTAGCTGGGGTCAAGGCCACCAAGAGATGCTCTTAACATTGTAAATAAATGACGGTATAATCAATAAATGTACATAACTGAAACTGTGAAGTAGATATGTATAATGTGATGTGTATGTATAGAAAGTATTATAGGGGAAGTACATCTTACTTGGTTGATTCAATTTGAAAAACAATCTTACAACCAATCCAAAACCTGAATCAAACTAAAGCAGATATAAAAAAAAATTTTTCTGCAAAAAAATAAGCCTCAAAAATAATTCTTCAAACCCCACTGTGCAATTCTATTGATTAAATACGCCTACCAAATGTCAGAGAACCAAAAAAGAGACGTAGGAATATCAAAAGCATTGTCATATTTGCTTAGACATGGTGCTGTGAAGGAAAAATTACCCATAGACTCAAATGGATACGTAGAATTACTGCAAATCTTAAACCATAATCGAGTCAAAACTCATAAGGCTACTATAGAGGATATTAATAGAATTGTACAAGAGAATGATAAAAAGCGATTTACTCTTGTGCAAAGAGATATAAATGGAACACAGAAATGGTTTATATGTGCCAACCAGGGTCATTCTATCAAGACGGTTACTGACGACAACTTAACCCCGCTTAATACGATATCTGATTTTCCGCTGAAAGTTGTTCATGGAACATACCAGAAAAATTTAAGTTTAATTTTGAAACATGGATTATCAAAGATGAATAGAAATCATATTCATTTCACTTCTGATGATAGATTAGGTGATGTTACAGATAGCACTGCAGTTTCAGGATTTAGACAAAGTGCAAATGTACTTATTTATTTGGATATTGGCAAGTGCCTCGAATCTGGCTTAAAATTTTATAGGAGCCAAAACAATGTGATTTTAAGTCCTGGAAATAGTGACGGAATCATCGAGCCTAAATTGTTTTTGAAAGTAACTGACAGGAAAGGAAATGCTATAGTTTGAATTGGTTTCTGAAAAAAAAAATAAAAAAGAGGACAAAAAAAGGAAAAAAAAAAAAAAAAGTAAGCTTCCAGCAACAAAAACATTTATAATATATATGTGTAGTTAAACTTATGCCTTTAACTAGTTACATATTTATCTCTCTTGGCAAATGCTTATCCTTAATTATGTACATAAGGACTTGTAATATTTAGAACCAAGTTCAGAATTCAGAACCTAAACCTATAAGTTGTTTGGAATTACACTCTAATGTGACTGCAGATCTATATCAATAACACAGCAAAGCCAACGAGTTTTTTTTTTTTTTAATTTTTAATTTTTATTATCTTATCTATAGCTCTAATTATGAACATATTTGATACATTATCTTCAACTTGATGAAGTTCGGTATACACGGTATCCTTTACAGTTGATACCATAATATACAGTTTAGGTAAAACTGTATCTAATCCTCACAAATCAATTATTATGTGGGACTCAACAATTAAAAGCTTAAAAGTATCAGCTCTGAAAAGGTTGTTCTATTATGTATAGCAATGATAAATTATTAAGTACTAATTATAAGCTAAAAATTAATCCCAGCATATTCGATGCATTAAACGCGTCTGGGGCTATTTTTCTTCATAACCATAAAAATCTGTTACATTTGGGCCTATCTTAAAGCCTGAAATCATCATTTAGTTGGCTATTTTTTTTTTTTTGCAATTGTTTTAGCAAATTAATTTTCTTAAGTATTTGTAATGCTTCGGATCTAGAAGCAATACGCATATTTTGAAAGATATCGCTTATTAAGTAAGATGGAGAACTTAACTATAACATTAATGATCTAAAACCCGAGTGAGCTTGACTCATATTAATTTGGTTATAATCCTATGAAATGATTCTATACGGAAAGAATCATCAAAATTTCAATTCCATTAAAATCAGCTATATTCAGCTTTATTTTTTTCAAAATTTCATTCAGAGACTTACATCAACTCACAACTCTCACAAGTCCATTTATGGAACAGATAAATTATTAAATAAGTAGTTTGAAATTCAAAATAAAAAAGGCAACTAAGACACTACAAGACATGTACCTCTGCGCGAAGAATAAATTTTAGATGTCGGCTGATGAATCAGAAGTCAAATATAATAAGGAGCGAAATAAAAGGCACTTGCGCGCTTAGGTTGTTCTGCAGCAAAATGGATTTGGTACATCTGAGCATATGTAAATAGATACCTCCTACAATGTCACTCAGTTAAAAGTTTTTTTGAAATCTTCATGATCCTTAACATTTATAATCATAACTTACAATAAGTTGGTCAGTTTTGATTGATTTAAAAATAAAATAAAATAAAATAAAATAAAATAAAATTAACTCAAATGGAGCAATATAATCTAAAGATCAAATTTGTTTTAGTTAAGTTTTTCAAAATATTATTTAGAATACTGTGTTGCATGCAATTCTTTCTAAGCTTTTCCTTTTTCATTTTAATACTTTTTTTTTTTTCTATTATTAATTTTTTTAATTTTTTTTTTTTTAATTTTCATGGAATAGTCTCGATTCTCTTCTAAGTTTAAATTCTTCAATTTACGGCAAGTATATGTTGGTTAATGATCCAGAATCATTTAAAAAGTTATACAAGTTGGGATATAAAATTACATTTATGAAATTTTTTTATTTATATTCCCTTATGCCTTTTTAAAAGCGATAGAATTAAAAGCTTTAATCAAGTTTCAAGTAACCCACAACCTTTCAAAAGCGCAACATAAAAGATTTTAATTATAACCCTATAAATAATATTTCAAGAATAATACTACTAATAATAATATCATTATATTAGTATTATTAACAAAAAACTTCTTCCCCATCACAACTTGAAATTGTTAAAAACTATTTAGCCATTTCGGGACATATTGAATTAAAAAAAATCCGATCTTCATCTAGTCATTTATCAACCATTTATCAGGGAGTTTTGTTTGAATTCTAAAATTCTAGTATTCAATTAATTAATAGGATACACAATTTTTTTTTTGATGACTAAGATATATGAAAACCAATGGAGTTAACAAATAAGAATCAAATATGCCAATGGTATTGCTGCCTGTGTGGTCAAAGTTTTGGTCAAATTTTCTATAAGGATTCAATAGTCACAGTTAATCCCAATAAATCAATAGATAATCTTAAATACTACTCCCAACTTATCTATAATGATGCTGAATTAATGAAAAATTATGTTGCTGAAGAAGATTTTTTATGTGGAGAGAAATCTAGTAATTTTTCTCAGGTTGTACTTAAAACACCAACTCGATTCACCTGCCATCGGTGCGTTCATATGATGTGCCCATATTGCCCCAAAATAAGGTTGAAAGATTTAAATAATGAATTATGAAATTAATACGATTTACGAAAATATCATACTTAGAGAAATCATGATGGAAACTTTTTACAGTCTGCATAAGATCAACATCATTTTTCGCAATTATGTATCAAGTCCTGAACAAAATGATTTTATCTATTTCAAGCAAACAATTCCATCGCATTAAATAACAGTTTACTTTAAGTCGCATTTCGCTAATTTGTTAATGAAGGTTATTGGGTTCATAAACTAATAGACAATGAGTTAATTCTCGTTAATCACCCAATACGATCCATCACTGAAATTTTTTTTTTCACTTTTACCATAGGCCTAGATGGGTTTTCCTTTAATTTTTCTAGTATTGAAAAAAGCCTCGCAACATATAATACTATACTATACTTTACTATACTATACTATACTAATACAAATTCATATAATTTTACCTTTAAAAAAGTTGTTTGTAAATTTCATTGCCTTATTGCATTTTTTGATCTTTCTTTTCTTACCTTTTTCGGGTTATTAGTCCTGCTTAGTGCATTTTTTTCAAATATCTACAGCTAAGGTTAATCTAGTTGTATAAATTATCGTTTTATTTATTTATTTATTTTTTTTTTTGTTTTGTTTCTCCCCTCTAATCCACTATCACTTTTCCCTTTTTTTCTATTTATCTACCACTTCTTTTTGGTTAAAGTTTTCTTTATTTCATACCTTTTGTATTGTTTCTCGTTCACTAAATATGTTGAGAAGACCTGCTACAACAATCAAATTGACCCCAGAGGATATATTGGAATACGATGATGCTTCTAAGCAGCCTTCTAACTTTCCAGTGGACCTGGAAATGTCTCATTTAGAAGAACAAGACCACTCCATATTGAAAATGAAACTGGATTCCAACAGAAATGCCAGAATCGGCGCTAACCGCTCCAATCAAGGTTAAATCCCTCGTACTAATGATTTTATGAATTTTATACATGCTACAACGCTATTGAATACCTGTAGAACTATATGGATCTTCATCTTATCTATCTTCATCGGTTTTTCATGTTTTGATATTCAGCACGTTTGCTAATTATGATGCTTATTCTTCATTAAATACATACATACATACCTACATACATATATCTATACATATATGTATATATTCTTGATGATTTATTATGCTGATTTACCTATTTTAATTTTCACTTTTTCTGTAAAGATTTTCTTTTCAACCACTTATCTCTCGAATTTACCACTCGATGTTCAGCCCTTGGAACTAATTTTTTATTGACTTGTTTTATATCATTCGAGCTAACCTTAACCCTTACAACCCCCTTTTTAATGACTGGTTTATTTAACAATCTTAATTTACGAAGTTTCTCTTCTTTGATTTGCCTAGCAAGTTCTTTCTTCTCCATATCTTCAAAATCAGTCATTTTTAAATGCTTCCTGGCATAGTTTTCTTGCTCATTATCGCTATCGTCTTCCTTCGGTGTGTTGATTTCATCCATAATATTTTCTGGTAATAAATCTGGTAAAGATTCAACTTCTTGTACTTTTTTTTGTTGTTGTTGCTGAGCATGAAATTCGTTTAATTGTCTTCTTTTCTCTTTGGCTTTCAATTTTTCCTCTTGCTCAGCTTTTAGACGCTCTTTTTCCTTTTGAAGTGCTGATTTTTTACCGCTGCTTATGGATTCTTCTTCAGGTGCCGCATCTGAATCATCATCAGATTCATTGGCCTCTGGTATCACCTGTTTTTCGCTCTTTTCTTGATTATCTACAATTGGAAGTTCTTCATCCTTGAAATCTTCGTCCAGAAATTTTATCTTCTTGGGTTTAGCCCCACTTCTAGTGGTAACCATCGTTAAATTATAAGAGCTTTAAACAAAAGTGAAATTTTGAAAAATAAAAGGCATCGCATTTATGTGCACACTATCGTCCTATTTTTTCCCCCCCTCTATACTATGGTGTTTGTTTGGCACTGTATACAGAACCACTACTTAGTTCTTCTTTCAATTTTTTTTTTTTCTTCTTCCTCTAAAAAAAAAAACGTTACTTGCCTATTACGGTTATTGGTTGCAGAATCAAATACTCATTCAATTATTAAGCTGTTGTTACCGTATTCTCTCCATTTAACTTTTTGTGGATTACATTTCACTTTTCTAACATAGTGTCTCGATTCCAAAAGCTGTATTGTCAGACTAGTAATGTCTACCCCATCGAGAACTAAGAATTCTAATCTGAAAGTTATAGGCTTAATGTTACTGATACAGAATAAATCCATTAAACCTTTACCATCAATTCGACAAAGAGTAAGGTCTAAGAATTCTAATTTTAAGTTATTAAAGCCAAATTTGTCTAATTGCATATAAAAGCATTTGGCCGAGTAATTATCAAATTCAATTTCGGGAATATATAAACGAGTCAAATTAGGAACTAAAGTCAATAATTGGTTCATTTCAATGATGTTCTGAGATGATCGAACTGATCTTCGGTGTAATTGATCTACAGGGAAGTTTAAAACCCTTGCACCTCCAATATTCAAAGTATGTAATTGTTTCCCAACATTACATATTTCAAGTAACTTATATAGCCCTTTTTTACATATACTTGTACCATAGAGATCTAAGTACTGTATCGTGGCTAAAGTGGGAAATTGTGCCATTTCATAATTATCCAAGTGCATATCATTAAAAAAATCTCGTTCTCTGAACACCAATTTAGTTAATTTGGCATATCGATGTTGCTTAGGGTTTTGATTGGCATCCAATTCAAGGGCAAAGTTACAAAGAAATGTTATTAAATCATAACCGATATTATTTTCAAAATAAACCTCTTGTAAATGGAATAGTTTGCTTAACATAGTTCCGGAGCAACCCAGTAAATCTTGAGATATTAAGGTCAAACTTTTCAAATTGGGGAATCGACCTTCCAGAACTTGTTTCAATAAAGGCATTGGCCCACCTTCTTTCTTGGGGTGACCAATATGAGTCAAAGTCTGTAAACTATTTAGAATATGATGTTTCCCCTCAAGTAAAAAATCAATTGATCCATAGATTGATGATTCAAATTTTTTTGATGAATTTTCAGACATATGAATGATTTCTAAAGTTTTCAAATTCTCCAGTAATGTCAATAAATGTGGTATATGACGGGTTTGACTAGAAACAACTAATCTCAAATGTTCAAGTGATTGGAAAGCTTTCAATCCATGCTTATCAATTTTTTTATAATAATTGTGCAGAATTGAAATTAGAAAATCTCCAATACTGAAAGTAGGATTAACTAATTCCAAATGACAGAATTTCAAATGCAGCTTGAAAGCAAGATATTTGATAGCTTCAAGGAAAAAATTTTCGTTTAAAGTTGTCCTAAATTTTAAAGATTTAACTAGTTTACCACTCGTTCTGGAATATATCTTTTCAATTAGTTTCATTCCATTCATAAACTCAGTTTTGGTGATCTTATGTTTATAAACTATAGGTTCATATAACGATGGGAATCTGATTAAGATTTGATACCAATTTGAGCACACTTGATGCAGACGTAGTACATCTTTCAATGGTAAATATGAAAAAATTCTTTCAATTATTTCACTAGGTAGATAAATAAACGGGTCTATACATTTGAAAGAATTATCCTCGACCCTTTGGCGCTTATCATGAACTTCACTATTATTATCAAGTAATCTTTTCAGTTTCATTTGGTGCTTCAATTTATCATTCAAATATTTATATTTGATCTTCAAATTCTCCAAAAGTTTAGCTGGAACCTTAATATGGTATTTTTTGCAGGCTGAATCTATAGTATAGTTCCCTCTTTGTAAGACTTTATAAGCTTCTAATTCCTTACCCATCAGCAAAAGAATCTTTGATTGCCGGAGGTATCCTTTACAACCTAAAGGATCAATTTTAACTAAATTTTCTGCATCCCGTAGGGCTCTTTTCAAATCATTCAATTTTTCATATGTAGCCGCTCTCAGATCCAAAATTATAGGTAGTTTAGGATGTATACGAGGGCCTAAAACGGGGTTTACCAGTAAACCATATTTTTCTCTTATTGAAGGGATTTCCAGCAGATCAATCAATTGAATTTTTCGGATCAAATCTGTGTAGCTACTCAAAGCATCACCATACCTATGAGACTTAAATGAAGCTGCAGCTGACTCTAATTGTTGTTCAATATCACGGGCAGATATTGACATATTGCACAGTTTCCGATTGTATTCATTGAAGAAGCACTTGAAGATTTGAGTTGACAGATCAAAACAATTAAGAAAAATGCTAAATGTCTAAAATGATTTTTTTGAATTTCAATTATCTAAAGCAGGAAAATTACGATGCGCAAAATAGCAAGTGATAAATCTCCATATAAATCAGCCTATTCGTGGGAATCAATGTAACTGTGCTTTATAATGAGACAACCTAGATTTACTTCAAAAAAATAAGAAAGTACCCAAGATGTGTAAAAAATAGTATTCTAGGATATAGAAAACATCTCTCCATTTATAATTTACCGATATATCATATACACTGGATACTAGCGTGTTTTATTTTATTTTTATTTTTTTTTCCCAAGATGATGCTTATTATATTGGATATTTGAACCATTGAATATTTTTGTTAATGATCCAGAAAAGTAGGTGGAAAAAAATTAAATACTTCATTAAACAAATCAATTTTTAGCCACTTTTTAAGCCTAAGCATACAACTAACATATGTAGACATACATATATTGGCTAAACGAGATACATTGCTCAATCGGAAAAGGAATATCGTAAAAAGCTTAAAAGATTACAGATTACTCAGGAAACGTTACCCCAAGTAAGAACAAACAAATGATACACTAAATGATAAGCTCGCAGAAATAGTACGAATATAATCAGGAAGTCGATTTCACTAAGGTTAGATAAAAAAAAAACAGTATTGTTAACTAAATATACTTAATCAGGAATATCTGAAAATAAATTTAAGTTTTTCTTTTTTTGTTTTTGTTTTTTTGTTTTTGTTTATTTTTTTGTTATATTCATTTTGGATAATTTTCCTCAATTCTTACATTCTTGGTTTTTGAGCTTGCTAATTTTTTTTTAAAAAAAACATCTTTCGTGCTACCTAAGCAAGAAATATACTTGAAAAACAACAGTACTCCCCGTGCTCAAAAACCCCCATAGAAGACTCAAAATCTTTTTTAAGTCATCAATCAAAATTTCTACTCTTCTATATGCTATATCCGTGTATACAATAGCCTCAAAACGACCCCTTATACCCCTTTACATATCCAAATACCATTGACTGATTTTAATTACGAAAAATTCTTCAATCCCCATTTCAACCACCCCTACAAATCCCACACGTTTTAATACCCTCCTTACCCATCAACTACATTTAAAAGTTCAAAAAGCACTTTTTCATAAAACTATATTTTTTTTTAATTAATTACCATCCCAACCCATTACCCATAAGTTTTCATAAGATTATGTTTCATTTTAAAAAAAAATTACACCTCTTTCAACGCACCAATTTTCCAATTATGCCAATTTCGCCACCTCTAATCCAATCTCCCCACCAGCTTCCCCTGCCCTGCACATAAACATCAACCGCAAAAGCGGATATCATAATAAAAAAACATTTTTCATTTCTGGTCAACATGCCTAAAAACACTTTATATGTGACAGGCTTTAGCAGAGAGTCTAAAGCCATTGATTTAGCTCCAGATTTTGAAAAGTATGTATATGATGAATTGATTATCTTCAGATTTGGAATTCTTCAAAGCATGCTAAACCCTTGCTTGTTGCATCATGTACCAGATTACTAACCTATAGATATGGAGATCTCGTACGATTGGATATACCTCCTCCTAGAACCCCAGAAAGTAAAAAATTTGCATTTGTGGAATATAAAAACAGCGAAGATTGTGAAAAGGCATTGGAACTTAATGGTAAATCTTTACCATATTCATTAGAAGATGGTTTAGTGGTGGAATTAGCTAAATCTGATCCACTTGAGAAAAAGAGGAAAAGAATGAGATCCAGAGGTCCTCCTCCCCCTCATAGATACAATTATGATTACGGTTATTCAAGAGGTAGACCTCCTATGAATAGCAGAAGACACCCACATTACGACAATGGGTATGATAATGGTCAATATGGAGGTTATAGAGGGAGAGATAGTAGAGACGTTAGAAGTAGAGATTATGAAAGAGATAGATATGATTACCCAGCAAGAGACAACGGCTACTACAGACGCGATAACAGACATGACGATAACAGTAATATAGGTAGAGGTAGGGCAAATGATGATGATTACGCTAGAGGTAGTTACGGTAGAGGTCGTTATTCTAGATCACCATCAAGATCTCCTGTGAGAAGAAATGCTCTGAGAAGCCGGTCCCCTCCACCACGAAGAGATATTCTGAGAAGTAGATCTCCTATCAGAAGAGAGAGATCGAGATCTAGATCTAGATCTCGAGAACCAAATTAGTATTTGAATGAATGATAGATTCAAGTAACCCAATTGTAAACTTGAGAAAGAAAGAGAGAGAAAATAAAATAGGATTCCATTTAAAACTGATTGATAATTTTACTTGTCATTAGCTTTTTATTATTTCTTAAGGAATTATATATATATAAAAAAATAATAGATGTGTCATTTAGCTTGAAACTTACACCCATCCATGGTCATGTAATTGAGTATTTTGTTCATAGGTTTATAGTTCATAAGGATCCAAGTAATCCACCTCCTGATGATAAACCAAGGCTGCCATTCATGTAGTTGTATCTATTTATCATTTCAATATTCGATGGAACTTTATTGTTTTTACGTGCAACTGCTTCTCTTATTGCTAATTTGATACAAATTAAAACCATTGTATCGGTATTCAAAGATAACGTAGAATCAAGGGATGTACCAGAGCTAATTTGAGACGAGTCTTGATATAAATCAAATTTAAATTGCTCTCGAAACTTTTTAGGTAATAACGTGTAATCTTTGTAATTATATATTTGAGCATCTGTTAAATTACCAAACGGTGGTAATTCTTTAGAGAAAAAATATCCATACTTGCCAATAAACTCATTATTTTCAAGTTTCATTAAAGGACTTGTAGGATTAGGAAATGGATTAGACATTTCAAATATGTTTGACGTTCCCGAAAGACTATTTTCAATCAGTTCCAGTGATGATTTTCTTTTTTTCACAATAGACAGAAACTTGAACAGTTTCCGATCAACAATATCATCACATAAAGATGGTTGTTGATTATCGAGTGGGAGCAATTTAAAGTTTGGTATAGCTCCAAAGCTTACAAGTGAATTACCAAATATTCTGAATCTAGTATTTTTATAAACAAAATCTGCAATTGGTTTGGAATTATGCTGAAATAATATAACTTTAAATGATTCGGTATTTAATGGAGTGAATGTAAAAATATACCTTTTTACTAAAGTTGTACTTTTCGTTTGAATACTACAAAACTGGTAAGTTTTAGGTGATGTAGTTGAAACGTTTATCGTATTATTTGGAATTGTTTCATAATACCTATGGAACACCATATTTGCACCATTTTCAAATTTTAAATACGAATGGGTTTCCATTTTGAAAATAGGTAAACCCATTCCCTTTTCACGATATACTTGTGGAACGAAATTTTCTTTTTCTTTTGATCTTATTGATTTAAAAAGATTAAAAGATTCTCTACTCAAGAAAACATAAGTTGAATTACTTTTAAATATTTCATGAACGGCGATAATCTCTCTTTTAATATCATAATACAGACATGGTTTATCCATCACTGTATATTTGTTCAATGCACTTGTAACAGTGTCTTCACTAGAGTTTAACCCAGAATGATGATATAAAGCAGCATCACCGGTAGAAATATCAGAAAGATAAGAACTATTCATTCGAGTATTACTAGTATTAGTAGTAGTATTATTAATAGCTGTATTCTGTGCAGCTTCTAAACGAAGTCGAATAATAGTAAAAGGTAAATAATTGGTGAAATTCTGCTCATAAGATGTTTGTAATTGAAATCTCTCTAATTTCTTATTACTCAAAGTCCCAGTATCTGACAAAGGTTTAGACTCTAAAGAGTACAAGTCATTTTCATTATTTACGGGCCCAGTATTTGCATTATTAAAGTGGATATTATCAACCAGATCTAATGCTCCAAAAAGTTCATCCAGACGGGCTCTTTCTGAATCCAGAAACTGAGGCTTAGAAGACGTAGCCAATACTGTTTCAATTTGTGAAAGCAGATTAGCCAGAGATGCCAGCATTCGTCTATGCAGAGTGCATTCGCTGTTTTGCAACAGGTGAGATCTCGAAGTTGAAGTTTCCTCCAGAACGGTTTCCAGCTCTATATTTGTTTCCCCATCATTATTTGTATAACTATTTCGCCTTCTCCCCTTTCTAAAAATCTTTTTCATCAAATCGTTTAAATTGGACTGGTGAATCAATTAGCAATACAATTATTAAGACAACAGCCGTAGGGGTTAAATGATAAATGATTAATCTTTTTTTTTTTGAAAAAAAAATTAATAATAATTTTGAGCAAAATCGAAAGATAGTAAAACAATACATTAGAGAAAACGCAAAATTAAAAAAAAAAAAGAAAAAAAAAAATATGATGATCTTTATCTTAAGCACTTTATCACAAAAATTTGCACTTTACGTCGATAAGAGAGAACCCTCAAAAGAGGAATTAACCAAAGCCTTGAGAAATAGCACAAAAGAGATGGTATCCTATGAATATGCGCAGTCATACAATCAAACAATTGAATCAAAGCCTATTATAGTAAATCTATTATCTAGATTGGAAAGCAATGCAATGTAAAATTAATGAAAATCAATGCAACAATATTTAAAGTGAAGAACTAAAGTTAAAAAATTGATTGTGAAACATCGTTTTGCAGAGATGCATCAAGAGTATTGTATACAAGCATGGTTATTCATTAAGTACTAAAACTATTGTAGCAATGTACAGGTCCAATATGTGGGCAGCTGCTGAAAACTCTTTATGCATTGGCTGAAGAATATGAAACTTGTTCTAGATTAGGCAACACAACAAATCACCACAAATCAATACTTTTTGAATAGGGTGGACTCTAAAGGTTATTTGTATGTCTTAAATTTTTGGTCATACTTTAAAATTCACTAAATTAGATGATTAAATGGATATTTAATAATCGAAAATAAAAAATTAAATAAAAAATTAATTAAAAAAAAAACTAGACTAACTAATTAATTTGAATTATTATTTACTGAAAATAAGTACTATTCGATAATCTTGCCGCCAATACCTCATAATATGCATATTTATATCGTTTTCCCGTTTTCCCGTTTTCAGTATTGCAGATAACTCCCCCCCCCCAACTAGAAGGTAATAAATAAATATGAAATTAGTCAAACTTCGAAGTTCATATATTTATTTCAAACAACCCGTTTTCCAATTCGTTAAGTACTGTAGTTTTTTTATTTTGGAAAAAAGCTCTGATGATTATTGTTTGGCCATTTACTGTTTATTAAAATTCAATGATATGTTATATATAACCTTTTTGAAGTATTTTCTTATTATCTATGACAATCTTGCCTAAATAATTTTTAAAAGAATTCCTTGCAAATAATTTCTTGAATTTCTTCAAACAAATAACGTTTTCTACTATGGTGAACATATATCTACTTTCCTCGGCTCGTCCTTGTTATCCATTTACATCATCATATAAAATGGATCTTAAAAATTTAAAGTTTACATGGAAACAACTCATTCGGCATTGATTAATTGGTGATCATATATAGTGCTCATTCACATTTATTGTCTCAAATTCGCATTTGTATTGCTTTTTCCCCCCAATTTGCTCTCTCCTATTAATTCAGGTTTCCTTTGACCTATTTCAAGATTCGCTCGCTCACAGTGAGGATATTTTAATTAGCCACATATTCTCCACGTCTTAGATACCAGCAATTTTTTTGAACATTTTAATTAAAGCTCAATCGTTGAAAATTAGAAAAATCCCACTTTTCCTATTTTAAGCCTAATTTAATGCCAGAATTACGTCGTTCCACTAGACTTGCCTCAAAACCTGCCACTGAAAAGCCAGTTGCTGAAAATGCGAAGGTTACTAAACCCAAGCCTAAACCAAAAACAGAGACTAAACTGAAACTTGAGAAATCTGATTCTAAAGTTGAAAAATCTGATTCTAAAGTTGAAAAATCTGATTCTAAAGTTGAAGATTCGAATCCTAAAACTGAAGAATCATCATCTACAGTTTCCGAACTTGAAGTTGGAGACAAAATCCCTGAATGGACTTTCCTTGACCAAGATGAAAAGGAGATCAATCTTACTAAATTAGATAAAAATATTGTGGTGATTTTCTCATATCCAAAGGCTTCGACCCCTGGTTGTACTAGACAAGCGTGCGGATTCAGAGATAATTACAATGGCTTGACCCTGAAGGCAGTTATATTAGGTTTGTCTGCCGATAGCCCTAAAGCTCAAAAATCGTTTGCTACGAAGCATGGGTTTCAATATAGCTTATTATCTGATCCAACTAAAAAGTTGATTGGTGCTTTAGGGGCCAAGAAATCCGATGGGAAAATTGCCAGATCCCATTGGATCTTTGTTGATGGAATTTTGAAGGTTAAAAAGATTGGAATATCCCCAGAAGTCAGTTATACTACCGCCAAGGAAGATATTGAACAACTTTAGAAAAGACTAGAGATTTTGAAATTGGAAAAAAAAATGGTTTCACATGATTTTTCATTTTGCCATCTATTTCCACGTTTAAAAGAGTTCGAGATTAATCTAAATGGTAGCAAATTCCAAAGAATTAAGTTATATGTTTGAATAATCAGAAATAGTGATGATTTTGTTTTAAATAGAAAAATTAAAATGAATTATTTTTTTTTTTTTCATTCTTGCCTAAATATGTATTTAATGATATGCTTTATATCCTTTTCCTCAAAACTAATATTGATTGTAAAATGATAGTCAATCCAGTGATAATCTTGGTCACCCACCACCAATGTTGTACTACAAATGGACATGATGCATAATGGAATTCCCATTCTTTAGTAGTTTTATTGAAAGCACCGGTCATAATACCAGTGTTCCCATTGTAATCACCCATCATCAGCTTGACAACAACTTCTTGAACTGGTTGATTAGACAGAGAATGACCTGGCTTCAATCTTGGATCTTCGATTACAGGTACCCAACCATGCTCAGATCTTTCATAATAGTTATGACAACCTTCATGGTCATGACCAGTTAAGATTATACCTTGCTTCTCCCTGTTTGGGAAAATAATATCCAATACTTTTTGAGTAGTTTCATTGGATAAATGGTTTTGAGAACGAAGCTTGCCATTCTTGTATGGCTCATTTTCATTATTTACATAGTAAGTGTGTTGAGGTCCATCGGCACAGAAAGAACCATCAGGTTTATAAAACGGAATATGTGTTAAAAGGACAGTGTTCCCACTAAAATTGGCGTTATCCTTCTGTAAATTTTCAAGGAAAGACCAAGTGTATTCAACAAATTCTTCTTGAAGAGCGGGTCCTTCCAAAGTAAGCAGGTCCAATACGACCAACCTCCATTCATATGGGGTACCTTTATTATAATTTATAACATAGTTGTTTTGCCCAAAGAGGTAATGGAAACGGGCCATATGTTGCCAAGTGGCATCTCCAGAATATCCAATATCATGATTCCCAGTAAGATTAATGAAAAGAGGTTCTTGGAAATCAGGACCCGAAGGTAATGGATACAGTAAATTGCGTAATTCCCAATCATATATATCCCCATAGACTCTAGAATTATACCTATCAACTGGATCCATAGCCTTTTCATCTTCCAAGAATCGATTCCAGTCATAGTTTTCATGCTTGATATATGCGTCAAGTACTGTTTGTTTATACTTAAGATCAGATCTTGGGAACAATCTGGTAACATATCTATACGTTCTATTATAGAATTCAGAATCATATATCCATTGGGACAGGAAAAGATCCCCCATTACTGCAACATGAGTAGGAGTCATACGACTTTTCATAGTATTGTAAATGTGCCCCAAATAATAATCATTACCAAAATTATCTAACCTCTTAATATACTTAGTCAGTGGCCAATTCCCGTTGATTTGAGGATCTCCAAATGTCAACATTCTTATATCTTTTATTTGACCGTTGGAATCGAATATAGATGGCAGGAAATCGACAGTATTGGAATTCGATGATAACTTGTTTTTAAATTCACTATATAATCTGGAGTATATAGGCTGCTCTTTCACATCTGCGCCATCTTTACTATACCACAGACATTGATCTGGTGAGCGTAACGCTGGGTAGAGATATATGAACCCATTCAATAAGATTGCCACTAAAGTGAGTGCCCACGTAAACACAAAGTAAAAGGACGCCATTGAAACGTGTAAATATATAACGCGAAGACGATATAACAAATAAATAAATCAGGTAAGAATGCGAATTGGTGGGATACACACTTCTCGATTCCAGAAATTGGAAAAGAGGACAACGCGGGATATTTTGAGAAGGCTATGTAACTAGGAAAAGAGAGGAGGGAGAAGGGGGTAGAAAAGTTCAAGTCTAGTATGTGAGTAGGAGAGAGATAAACTCAAATTTTAGTGTGTAATTTGAGCGTAAAAATTCTTAGAAATTGCCAAACTTTACAATTAAATATATGGGTATTGGTGGGTCTTTGAAGTTACCCTTGAATATCGTCAATGTAATTAGTAATTGTGGAGATACATCAGAAAGGAAAAAAGTGCTGAAAGCAGACAAAGACGAAAAAAAAAAAAAAAAAAAAAAACAATTAATTTAATTACTATTTGAAAAAATTAAATGCCACTATAAAGGTAATCAAATATTAAAGTAACTTTGAATACCACCCATTGACTTGGTATATCAAAGATATTAGTTTCGTCTTTGATATGACGAATACATACCGATGCTATATCTTTCATATTCCCTTTTTTTTGATAATAATTATTGTACTTTTTTCACAAATATTGACGGCTTGTAAATAAACGCTGTTCAGATCGAGATGTAGGTAATAGTAAATGAGATAAATTTATTTATAAACTTCGTGATTGAGAAATTTATAAATAGTTGTGGACTAATAACTTTGCGAGATGCTTAAAAACACCTAAATTTAGTGGGGAGGACTTTCTAAAAGCTCGCCTCATACTTCAAGTTTAAGAAAGATTCTGTCAACTCACTCTGAAACAATAAATGTGAAACAAATGCAACTTCACATAGTATAAAGTTTAACAAAATACCACTCCTCGGTTGGTGTCAAAGTACTGCCCATACATTTATTATTTATTAGTTTAGTGGAAAGAAAAATATAAAGCATGCATGTCAAAAGTTGTAACAATTGCACACTATGTGTCATAATACTAAATTGGGTTTATTATTTTGAAGGGTTACTTAATTGTCAGCCTCACGTTTCATGTTTTGCTGCAAAAATTATTTTTCTACATATGAGCAATAACATGACATATTTTCATTAATTTACCACCTCCGCGAGCTCACTTCAGTAAACAGAAAAAATGGTCTATTCATAAGCAAAAGTTAACATAACCCATTCATTCGCCTTCCAACTTGTCATTAATTATCAAAGGAATAGTAAGAATAACAATAATGAAAAATTCAATGTAAATTAATTTATGTGGGTACGAAGTATAAAAATCTCGACCACATATCATTTTCATCTATCTTCTTGTTTCACAATATTATAGGTTGAGAATATTTATGCAATTATTTTTTTGAAAAAAAAAATTAAACATGCCAACTAAAAAATATAGTATCCCTTATCTACGAATCAGAATTTATCCTGGGGGTGGGGTTATCTAATCGGATGATTATATACAAAACCCACAAGTTGTTGATGTGACATGAAGCGATGTATACTGGTATCTGGTATGTACGGCACTAAATATTATCGTAGCGGTAATCTTTTTTTATTGAAAGGATAAATAGAGCTCAAGTCTCCCCCAACATAAACCATAAACATGTTTCAATTAACCCCCTTTATTATACCATTAGCTTATGACATAACCTTGGAGATCAGAGATAAAGATCAAACTTTTTCAGGATCTGAGCAGATTATTATTGATGTTGCCAATGATGTGGACAAAATCATCTTGAATTGTGCGGAGTTGAGCCTTAGCAACGTAAAACTTAATGAAGAACCCGTGGAGAATATCACTTATGATGAAGAGAACCAAACCGTCACTTTACATATAGCAGCTAAAAAATCCGAGTATATACTTGGCTTGGAATTCGTGGGGAAAATAAATAGCCATTGTTCAGGGATATACTCAGGAGAAATCGAGAACCAAAAATATTTTGCGACTCACTTCGAACCTTTGAAGGCTCGTTATGCTTTTCCTTGTTTCGATGAACCTCAATTACGTTCCAATTTCACTCTTCATTTAGTCACTGACAATAGTGGCCAAGTAATATCTAACAGCCCCATAAATAAGATTGAAACTTTAACCGATGGATTGAAAAAGGTCACTTTTGATAAAACACCTCCAATGTCAACTTATTTAGTGGCTTTTGCTATTGGAAACTTCGTAAGTAAATCATATGATACAAGTGGCACTGAATTGAAAATTTGGACAACACCAGACTCCCAATCTCAATGCGATTTTGCAGGGGATGTAGCTGTTAAAGCATTACAATTTTTTGAAAAGATTTTTGAAATTCCGTACCCTTTGAAAAAACTAGATCTAGTTGGAGTTCCAAATTTTGGTTCATCAGCAATGGAAAATTTTGGTGCCATATTCTTCAAAGAAAACCGTTTACTCATAGATGAAGACAGTTCTCAATATGCAAAAGAAGAAGTTGCAGAAACGATTTTCCATGAAATAGCCCATCAATGGTTTGGGAATCTTGTTTGCCTTAACACATGGGATGATTTATGGCTAAAAGAAGCTTTTGCAACTTGGTTCTCCTGGTATGCTATAGATGAATTTTTTCCAAGTTGGAAAACATGGGAATCCTATATAGTTTATACCCTTCAATCCTCTTTGATGCTGGATGGTCGTGAAGAAAATCATGCAGTATTTGTTCCAAAGAATAGTATACATGATGTATGTCAAAATTTCGATAATACAACCTACAAAAAAGGATGTGCTTTGGTGACAATGTTAAGCAAGTGGTTAGGAGAAGACATTTTTATGAAAGGGATTTCCAGATACTTGAAAAAATGGGCCTGGAAACTGACTTCAACTAAAGATTTGTGGGATTGTTTTCAAGAGGCAAGTGGAGTAGATGTAGAGAAATTTATGAGTAGATGGGTATGTCTCCCAGGGTTTCCTGTGGTTTTTGCAGAGGAACAAGACGGTAAATTACAATTTCACCAAAAAAGATTTGTATCTTCTGGTCAAGTTTTGTCACAAGAACACAATCACTCATACCCTGTATTCTTGAATATTAAGTATTCAAATTCGATTGATAATCTGAAAATTCTTGATTCAGACAAGCTTTGCATTAAAGTTCCAGAAGATGATTTTTACAAAGTTAATTCTGACCTGATAGGCTTTTTCAGAGTTGCTTATAGTGACGAGAGATGGGAAAAATTGGGGGTGGCTGGTTTACAAGGAAAATTATCAGTTAATGATAAAATTGGTCTCCTTGCTGATTCCTGTCAGCTTTCCACCGCTGGAATTGTCCCCATTGCAAGTTTTTTTAAATTAGTAGAAAACTGGAGCAATGAAAGAAATGTCAACGTTTTGGATGAAATACTTAATGATATTTACACCATTATGGACACATTTATAGACAATGATAGAATTCTGAAAGGGTTGGAACAATTCCTTTTCAATTTGGTTAAAAATCATATAGAGGAAAGTTTACAAGGTGGTTCTGATGATTCTTTTGAAGAATCTTTATTTAAAACTAAAATTTTCAGTGCAGGCTATACAGCTAATTCTCCGCTTGTAGTTGATTATTGCAGATCCCAATTTGATAAATTTATTTCTGAACTGCAACCAATTGATTCTGATCTAAGACCTATTGTGTTCAAAAGCGTTGCTAGAAATGGAGATCCAAAAGCAACGTTTGAATCTTTTAAGCAGTTATACTTAACCTCAAAGCTTTCTATTCGAGAAGATATATTAAATGCAATGGGAAGGTTTGAGGACCAAGAAATTCTTAACGAAGTAATTGATTTCCTCATCGAAAATGTACCTCCTGAAGATTTCATCTTGACTTTGCTTACCATGAAGAATCATAAGCCAGGGATTACTAAATTATGGAATTGGCTTCAAAATGATTGGAATGCTATTAGTGAACTCTGTGGCCCTGAGACACACTTAGAAGTTACTGAGTCATGTCTTTGGGGTCTTTCTTCAAAAAGACATATCTCTGAAGTTGAAAATTTCTTCAAAGATAAAGGTGACGAATTCAAAAGAATATCCACAAAAGCAATTGAAAACATTACCATCAAGTTTCAGTGGGTAGAAAGAGACGAAAAAACTTTGGAAGAGTGGATGATGGAAAAGAAATATATCAAGTGATTAGTATCCAATTTTTTCTTCATTATTTTTACTTGTATTTCCTGTAATGTGGTTATCACTATTATATACAATTGCCTTTAGACAAGATTTTAATTTGTATATAAATTCATGAATATACCATCATTTACCTTTCTGATCAAATATAAAGGCTAAAAGTGACAGTCAGTTGAGTAAGCAGCTTCTTAAAGTAGGAAGATACGTATACTAAATATTACCACCAATATTTATTACAAGAAACCGCATTCATATTCAACAAAAAATTAACCAAAACAACAAGTAGTGTTAATCTCTAACTGGATTTAGGTTACGCCTTATATAATTGCAACAACAGATTAATTGACATATTTAAATTTGGAGTAATTAGTTCAAATTGAATGATTCAATTACGCAGTATTGATTTATCAATCTGCGAAATTTCTTTAAGAAAGTAGTGAATGTTTTATGAGTATAATAATTTGTGGCAGCAACAAACTATAAAAAGCCCTTTATTAAATTATAGTCAAGCCACACCATAAGTACTCATACTTGAATTATGATTTTAAAAGTAGACAATAATTATATATATATTTCCGTGTATCCATGAGCATTTACCATGTATTTAAGTTATTCTAAAAGTAATATGTATTTTTTTTTTTAAGTGATAGATACTTAGAATTTTATATTCGAACTATAGGAGTTATTAAAATACCTAATTTGATTAGTATGTATTCTTATTTATGCAACTTAACCGTATACAATTTTGAAATTTACTGAATATATTTTTCTCTCGAAAAAAAAACCTATATATTTAAAATTGTTGGTATTGCCTACAATTGATTGATCATATTTTTATCTTTTTCATGTATAGAAATTCATTTCCCTATCATACTTGTATGCTTAAATAGATTCATTTAAAGCTTGGTTTAACTTGGAAATCTTACCGGAGACAGATAAGTCAACAGTTCTGTCACCAACTTCAACAACCAAACCACCAAGAATATCAGCGTCAACATTGTTGGTGATGTTTAAAGTCTTACCTTCACCAACAAACAGAGACTTGCTGATGGCATTTTGCAATCTTCTAAGAGTTTTAGAGTCCAATGGCTTAGCAGAAGTAACCTTAGCTTCAATAATACCATTGTGAGCATCATTTAAAATGGAAAATTGGTTGTAAATACCTTCGAATTCAGATAATCTATGATTTTCAGATAAAACCAGTAAGAAGTTACCAACGGATTTGTCTAATTGCAAACTGGAAGTCAAAGCCTTGATAACAGCATCTCTATCATCTCTAGTGGATGAAGGGTTGGTTAAAAAGTCTTGTAATTTAGCATCAGCACTGACAACTTCCTTAACTTTGGTTAACAGGTCAAATGCCTTTTCAATGGATGACTCCTTGGCAGCAGCGGAGTATAAAGCGGAAGCGTAAGTACCGTCAATACCGAACAATTGAACAGGAGGTCTAACGGACTTGGAAGCCGTGGCCATAGAACGAAGAAACAAACGGGAAGACATACTGTGGAGTTGGTTTCGAACTGTTTGTGATATATTGAAAAGATTGGAATTGAAGTAACCGATTCGCGAAGGAGAATTATTGGACGGGAGGCATACTGAAAACTACGCACGGGAACAGAATTTACCAAACTGAGTGCGAATTAACAAACGAGATTGCAAATGATAATAGAAAAATGAGTATAAAATTTAGATATAAATTATCTTATACAAAGTACAATTCACTATTAATGTTTAATTGTTAATATATAATTCTCTCTAGCTAACTTTTATCGATTGAAAATGTGCTTTTTTTTTTTTTTATAAAACTACAATATATGTTCAAGTGTGTAAATTTTTTCTATTTTTAATTTCATTGCTTTATTTGTTGATCACCAATGCTATAATGCAGTCTTCGCACTAAAATTCGAGATTTTCGTTTCCTGCACTGAGAAAGGATCTTTTAATCTAATTTTTCATTTTTGTTGTACAATATGTTGCCCATTCTCCAAAGGGTAGCTAAACCCTTGAATATACTTGGAAGAGTTCCAGGGATCCGAACACTTGCCACAGATGCCTCTTCAGAATCTTCCAAAACATCAAGAAAGATCGTTATCAATGCAAGTCTCACTGATATGGAAAAAAGAGAAATTCTTCACCGTAAGAAAGTGCTTTTAGCATCCCAAACAGTCAAGATGAAGACTTTCAAAGTAGGAAATGAAAGACCAGGGTCTACTCATTACCGTAAACCAATCCATGACCATTTACATAAGGGAGGACCAGTGAAAGAATTAACTAGAAGACATGTGCCAACTTCTGGTCGTAACAATACCGGTAAAATCACAGTTAGAGGACGTGAAGGTGGTCACAGAAAGAGAGCTCGTATTTTGGATTGGTATCGTAAAGAAACAGGTAAGCATACAGTAGTCAGAATTGAATATGATCCTATGAGAACTGCTCATATTGCTTTGTTAAAGCACAATGAAACAGGCAACTTATCGTATATTTTAGCTGCTACTGGTATCAGAGCAGGTGATCAAGTTGAATCGTTCGTTGGAGGTATTCCTGCTGATTTCCTCAAGGAAATGAAGGAAAATAATGATGGGGAAATTGATGATGCTTTACTTTCTTCAAGAACTATGCAAAGAGGTAATTGTATGCCCGTTAGAATGATCCCAGTTGGTTCTATTATTCATAGTGTTGGTTTGGCAAATAATGGTCCTGGTAAGATTGCTCGTGCTGCTGGTACGTTTGCCAGACTTCTAAATAAATTCACTGATAAGAAGAAAGCTGTCATTAGAACTTGTTCTGGTGAAATTCGTTATATACCTTTAGATGCCATTGCCACATTGGGGACTGTTTCAAACAGAGAACATCAATTGACTTCTTGGGGTAAAGCTGGTAGAAGCAGATATAGAGGTTTCAGACCAAAAGTTAGAGGTGTGGCTATGAACGCTTGTGATCACCCTCATGGTGGTGGTCGTGGTAAGTCCAAGTCTAACAAGGTTTCCCAATCTCCATGGGGTTTGAAGAAGTTTGCTTACACCAGAAAGTATAAGAATGTCAACAAGATGAAGATTCAAGATAGACCAAGAAAGACTACCGTTAACATGTAAATAAGTCAATATACAACTAGCTTTATCGTTAATACATTAATGTATATTAATTAATATTTCAATGGTTTGAAAATAGGCTTATTGCTTCTTATTTGCACAGCTCTTTGATACCTGGTATCCATATATACAAATTTCATATTCATTGGTGTTTCAATTTGATCTCGTTGGAAAACTTGTAAATCTTTCACTATTAAAACTACTAAAAACCCTTCATCAATTGGTTCACTAATTGCAAAATCAGTCTGCAACTTATCATTATTTACAAATTGTAAATCAAAATGGGTTATTTGCACCAAACTATTTATGGTATTATATGTCAACCTTTGCTTATACTTGATCAAATAGTTTTGTATACAACAAGTAGTGAAATGAACCAAAATCTTATGATGAGAATCTGCCAATATAGCAGTTATACTACCATCTTCACATTGCTTTATGAATCTGAATATTTTGAGAACGGGTAAAGTTTGTAATTTAACGTTTTTAGCAAGAGTCGCATTTGTAAATGCTCTGTTAGATGATGCTTCTAAGTTGAACACTATTGTATCTTCTAACCATTTTTCTTGAAAGAAATTAGCCATTAACAAATTGAATCTTAGTTTCCATAACTGTTTTTTTTTTTTTCAAAAGAGAAATTCCGCAAACTGATCCAAGTTGGTTTTCAAAATAGAACTAATGGTAGAAATATTGCATTTGAGCTGTGTATTATATTATTTTAATTAATTAATAAATATTATGTACATCTATCTATGAACCTAATTTCATTCTTTTGTCTCTTTTAGCATTTCTCTTTTCAACAACTTTCTCCATTTCTTTGTTTCGTTTCTCTTCACTAACAACTTTTTCCGATGCCATTTCGTCCATTAAAAACATTTGAAGCATTTCATTATACTTCAATTTGCTATTAACTATATCTCCATATCTAATAATCATCAGATCAAATGCATAACATATTTGGATATCGTTGAATTTTAAATTTCCATCCTGTTGTACACCATTTAATTCTTGATCTAATTTCAAAATATTTGCACTATCTGGAATACCATTAGTGGTCAAATAATTTCTTAAATTTACTGCAGTCTGAATCAATTGATCTGGTTCCACTGAGAAATCAGCTTTATTAGAAAACCGGGTACTAAAATGGGTTAAAATGATTTTGGGACAGTTCATCAATTTACAAGATGTGACCGCTTCAATCATGGTTGAATGCTTTTTAGCAATAGCTTCTTCAATTAAATCTTCCGATAATGAAGATTCATGAATAAGTAAATCTGAACCTTTGCCAATTTCTATAAATTTAGCGTTGGGTCTTGTATCACCAGAATAAGAAACAGTGAAAGTCTCTTGTTGTGAGATTTTAGCCTTGATAGTAACTGAATATGACCAAAAACAATGAATGGCACGACATGTGTAAATGGATTCAATATTTAAATCATTATAAAGCCTTTTTATTGAATTGATCGCCTTAGGTTTCAATGGTTTAGTATTAGAAACAAGCACATCTTTAACAGTTTTTTTACCATCAAAAACAGCTTCAAAATCTTCTATAGCACAGTCTGCATATTCTGGTAATCCATTTTCAATGGCTAAAAAATCTTCACATGATATATAAACAATTCGATCAAAATCAATTGTACTTTCCATTTTACTCCATTCTTGCAAAAAACGATTATATTGCCAAGGTAAAACCAAATAAAGTTTCCTGGTTGGATCATGAGAATTTACTTTAAACCATTCATTCATTACTGATACTAACCCTAAATGATGGTCCGCATGAAGATGTGATAAATATATGACACTTAGTTCTTGTAAAATAATTTCCAATTTGGAGCCAAAAGTTCGCTTCATGGTACCAAGAGTATTTTCCCCACCATCGAAAAGAATGGATCTGAATTCCCCATTGAAAGGAATTCTTACCAAATTTGAAATAACATTTCTATATAAAGAAGGCATAGCAGATCCAGTACCTAAAGTTATAGTTTGAACTTGATCTTTAAGTGGGAGTTGAGGTGAATACAAATCAATTGGAGTTGAATTTATAACTTTTTCCTTTTGCACCGATTTCAATTTTAATGGTTCTACGTGTTCATCATATAATTGATCCCAAGATTTATCAATAATTTCATTTTTATCTTCGATAACACCTTCACTTGTAATGGTAAATTTTTGAAGTGAAGTCAATGGCACTGCTGGACTAACATTGAAAGTATTGTCACCTATTTGATCACAACAGGGTAAATTGAAAAAATCACTTTGAAGAGCTCTTAATTTAAGAGTGTTTATAGCAGAAGATTTGAAAACAAGATTGTTTTTACCACTATTCTTACAACTGACAACATGGGTACAATTAGCGGGGAATGAACCAATAAAATTTTGATATTCAGACAGCATGAAATCGATATCATCAGACAAAAAATGATAAACAAGACCAGTATTATTGATATCTTTATTTAAAACTTTGGTAAAAGTATCTTGCATGTACAGCAAATGAGGAATATCTATAATAACAAGATCAGGGAATGTCTTAGTAGCTCCCAATACTTGATGAGGATGAACAAATTCACCTTTGTCATTAGGAACACTCTCGCCCTCAGAGAGTTTACGGAAATCAATTCCAGGCTTGATTCCAAGTTTAATTGCCGCTTTGGGATCAAATTTACCTCTCACAGGAACAAAAGTAATTTTATAACTAGTTGCGGGCTCTCCTGATGCATCAGGAACAGGTAATTGGGCATGATTATGAAGATCATCCACAGTATGATCAATTTTGTACAGTTCAGGGTCTTCACTGTTAACTTTAGTAGTATCCATGGGGAACATCAACAGGGTGATTTTTTTTAACACGGGAAGGCTTTCTCTTGGAGGATGCAAGGGGGAAACAATAATTGGATGGACATTAATTTGTGAGTCGGAAACCACTTTATTTTCTTGTAGTTGATTAATTTTCAACTCGACTCCTTTACGGAAAACAAATGAACGCCATGTTGCAACTACATAAGTAAACAAAGAACTAGCACTGAAAACTTCAATGGATTTCTTAGTGCTATCAGAAATGGTTAAAAACAAGCCTGGGAGCCCTCCAGTATTCAGCCATTCCAGTACTATACCAGTGAAGAAAATACTACGAAGTTTGGCCACTTTAGCTCTATTTTCATTAATAACTCTTTGCGTTCCTTCAGGTACCTTACCGAAAAGATACTTAAAGCCCTCCCTATTGGTAAGCATGATTAACGGCTGAGCCGTATCCATGGTTTTATGAGTGATGGTACTTATCTGGAACATTGATTGCGTAGATCTATAGTAATAAGGGAACCTTAAGAGGTAAGATTTAGCAGCTTCTTCCAGTGAATAAAGAGCTGGATAAACGTCGTGAGCTGAGATCGTCCGGCCGTTTTTGCGGTCTGTATGTATAGCGGAGTTCTTCTGAGCTGTTGGCTGTCTGCGAACCACTACCAGTCGGTTTCTAGGCTTAAAGGGAGGCCGTCCTAGACGATTTAACGATGATTTAGACACTTTTGATGATTAAGTGAAAAATGCGAAGAGTGTATGAAGGGAAAATATTGTGGGCCATCAATGGGTTGATGAGCTAACAAAACTGGATGCGAAACTAACTTAAGAAATTAGAGAAAAGGGAATGCAGTCGTATTATGGGTTTAAAGGTTCAGCAATATTTTGATTTATATAATATAAAAATGCCACTTTGCTCTGATGAGCCATGGAATGAAATTAATTTTATTCATCTTTGATATTTATATATATCTTGGTTCAGTACTTTTCTTAGTATTCCTACATTTATTACATTTCTTTTTATATTTATATTTATATTTATATTTATATTTATATTTATATTTATATCAAATGATTTTAGTATTAAAATTCAATCGTTCTATTACCTTTAATTCTATTAATTTTGTATTTCTTTTTTTCTTTTTTCTGTTTAACTTTTTTTTTTTATTTACGGTTCCCGGCATTTTGCACCCTTGCCAAAGTATCATACGGTTCTCTGCATTCACATGCATTTTATCTCTTCAATAAACAAGCTCGGTTACACCAAAACCTTTGGTTTCTAAACAGCTGCCCAGCATGTATTTTGTGGCTAAACACTAACAATAGCGAGCTTCAAATATCAATGTATGATAAATCTCAACTCTATCGAACTCCCTCCCCGCCTTTGATTACAAAACTCTTAGATATTAGAAACTTTTATTATGCTAAATACCCCTTTCCATTCACCAGTGACTTTAAAATAATTCCAAAATGCTATTTTTTTTTTTTTTGTTTTCTCTATACTAACTACTTGCCTTATCTAAATTACTAATTTTGAACTCTTTGTTCAATCTTGAACTTTCAACCTTTCATATATCTCGATACTTGATGGAGGAGACTTTGATAAGTACATCAGGAATCACTGATCTGATCTTTCTTAAACATTCAGAGTTTGTATATAATCCAGTTTCAAATACAAACTCATTATGGCCGCAAGTTCCTCTGGTGAGGAACTTACCTTTTATCAATAGATTCTTGCCAGCTATAGATGAACGGGAAGCTTTAATTGAAAAATTGTTAGAAAAACAAAAAGCCGCCACCAACTATCAGAGGTGGAGCGAAGTATGCATGGAGTTGGATCATTTATATGGTAACGATTTATGGAGACAAGATCCCAAATCTGATTTGTATAACCTGGAATTAATTCAGAATTTACTCAATCAAATGAGATCAGCTCGATTATCGAAAGACTATAAATTACTCTTATATTTAGTAAGGACAAGTTGGACTCGTAATTTAGGTAATATGGGTACAGTTAATCTTTACAAGCACTCATTTTACGGTACCAAGCATTTAATTGAAGAATACATTCAAGAATGTGAATTGGCTTTAGACTATTTGGTTAATGATCCCTCAGTTCATTTAAATAAAAGGTACTTATTGGGGATGTTGATTCAAACTAGAAAAAATATTGGCAGAACGGCTTTGGTGTTATCTGGTGGTTCAACTTTCGGAATATTTCACATCGGTGTTTTAGCTCAATTACTTGAAAGCAACTTGATGCCCAGAATAGTTCTGGGATCTCTGGCAGGTCTGATTATGGCAAGTATTTTATGTTGCTTAACAAATGATGAAATGTTGGCTCTTTTAGATACAATTGCCGATCGTAAATTCCTGATTTTTGGTGGTGACGAAAATGATGACGATGACAATAATGATAAAAATTCAGACCCCAGTTTAAATAGGTCCAAAACCCACAATAATACTTTTTATAAGCACAGCTCTTTAAGAAGATTGGCCCATTTTTTAAAATATGGTACTCTTTTCGATAATCGTGGCTTAAAGAACACTATTACTGACTTTATCGGTGAGTTGACATTTAGAGAGGCTTATAACAGAACTGGGAAAATCTTGAATATCACCGTGAGCCCAGCATCTATTCACGAACAAACAAGATTGATAAACTATTTAACTGCACCTAATTGTCTAATTTGGCTGGTAGTTTGTGCATCTTGCTCCGTCCCTGGTATATTCCCTTCTGCATCTATTTATGAAAAAAATTTGAAAACTGGATTGCCACAAGAATGGAATAATGATACTCTGGTAAAATATGTTGATGGCTCAGTGGATAATGATTTACCTATTACTAGACTTTCAGAAATGTTTAATGTGGATCATATCATTGCAGTTCAAGTTAACCCTCATGTTGTACCGTTTTTAAAATTACTTGTTACTCAAGTTGGAGGAGAAGTGGAAAGTACTTTCCGTTCCCGAATTAGAAATATACTTTCAAATTTCTATGATTTCATGTCCGGAGAAGCAGTTCATTATCTAGAAGTGTTACATGAATGTGGCATCTGGCAAAACTTGACTGCGAAATTGATTGCCATACTTTCGCAGCAATATTCTGGTGATATAACCATTTTACCAGATTTTAATATTCATGATTTGACTAAAATTTTTTCAAATCCTACACCTGAATTCTTGTTGGAATGTGTGGTTAGAGGAGCTAGAGCTTCATGGCCTAAAATTGCACTAATTAAAAATCACTGTGGTGTTGAATTTGCCTTGGATAAGGCAATCACTACTTTGAGAGGTGAAATAATTTCTACAACAAATACTTCAAAAGATATCAAATCGGTTGCAATTGCTCCAACAGTTTCAATTATATCTGCGAGCAATGATTATACATTGGTGTCATCTCCAGTGATTAATGATAATCAAATTGAAAAAGATTCTTCTAAACCACCTCCAGAGAATGGTACCAATCTTCCTCCTAATATGAAACGTCATAATACTACAGGTATAACAAATGTAAGAGTCACAAAAACTGATCACATGAAGCATGCACCAAAGAGGAATAGTATATCTTTTACAGCAGAAGATGAACCAAATGGAATTTCTCATACTGCTACTATAAATCCTAGTTTTCCATCATCTAATTCGAAAATACGTGGGAAATCAACCACTTCACTTTTCAATTTAAAGAAAAATGTAGAATGGACACCTGGAAGAAACGACTTCCACGGATCAATACCTTATCTGGAGCCATCGTCAAATTCAAAAGGCTTATATGAAGCTAAACGTGAAAATTTCTTTGATGAACCTGAAGGGTCACTGTCACTAGATTTGGAAAACGAATTATCACCATATATCAATATTGATCACAATATTAGAAAAGCTAAATCATCAGGAAATTTTTATGAAAAACTTGGAGATGAACATAATTTGTATAACACACATCAACTAAAATATGAATCAGAAAGAATTCCACACTACAAAGATAATCCATATATTGAACATCATTCTCCACCACCATCATCATCTAAATATTATTGTGGGAACACTTCACCACGTAATTTTATTGGGCACCAATCAGCAAATCTCCCATCGAAAAGAGGGTCAGCAAGTAGCTCTTTGAAAAATTCATTCATAGGTTTGAATAGATTGAAAGACTATTCTAATAATTCATCATATAGTAACCTCAAAGAATTATTCGACGAGGAATCATACCAAAAACAAATAATGAATTTAACTTCTCCAGATATCAGGAGAAAATACCGAGGTAAAAAATTCACTTTAAGTAGACACAATAGTGGAGAAATACCCCTTTTAATGAATAAATTAAACAAAGAAAAGAATAAAAGAGATCTTGAATCATGTGGTGATAGCAGCGAAGAGTATAAATTAGAAAAGGAAAGTAGTGACAGTTCCAAATCAGATTTCGTCACAGATAATGAAGTAGATGTCCATAATAGTTGCGATACCGAGAGTCTAGATAATGGATCGCAGAACGTACCCCAAAATCCAATTGATTCCAAATAAATATACAACAAATGAATGCATCGTCGTTTATTCTATAAATATATATATAAATTGCAGATTGCAAATTGTAAATTGTAAAATATCAATGCTCAGTTATTCACCAATTAGTTGAATCAACACTGGGATTATCATACCTATCACAGAGATTAATAATTCTTTATTACTTAAGTTTTTATGTCCCGTTGTTTGTTCTTCCAAAGCTTCATTTTCATGATTATCAGTAAAGCCCTTGGCTACATCAAACATAACATGAATTACAACGTAAAGGAAAGTCCCACCACTAAATAATAACAAATACCCCACAGACGTTTGTGAAATGGATGTAATACGAATTAAAAAGTAGGTTATAATTGCCAGAATAGGAGTGCAAAGTGCAAACAACCCCAAATGATATCTTATCATATTTGGCAGATAGTTTTCTTTGATTAAGATTGTACTTAAAGAGAAACAAGTTGGGATCTTATGTATAATTAAGCTCAAAAACATTATTATGTGAAAGCTGTTCATCTTCATAAATGAAGTCCCCAACAGAATTCCATCAACTAAGGCATGAATTAAAAGTCCAATGGTGATAGAAGAGGAACAAATTGACTTTAATATCGATTTGAAAGTAGTTCTTTCATCTGAAGTATGAAAAACCAGGTAATATCTTTCATGACTTGTATTTTGCACAGTTGACTGCTCATTATCCAGCGATAGTATTCCTATATTGTCAAGTAGATACATTGATAAAAATCCTAAAAGTAAGATCAACCCAACGTTTTCTTTAGATCCTTCATTACTTGTATCATATATAGTTTCCATGCCTTCAGGAATAACTATAACAAGTGAAGTGGATACAAGAATCCCCATCGAAAGAAGTGAGATTAATGTAAGGGTATTTTGCAGCAATTTAATTACAAGTGGGACTGTTCCTGCAATAATTGATGTGACTCCCATAAGGAGCAAAAGTCCAATAATTTCTAAAGTATTCACCATTGAATTGACTCTATATTATGCCAGAGATATAGTATTAATTGGAATGCGAATTAAATCAAGTGTTTATACAAAAAGGAATCAATAAGATTATTTTCGACTTTTGGCCCAATATGGAAAGAAAGATTTCGAATATTTGATAATTGCAGCTTAACTTTACATGGAAATTTGCCAGAGTAGATAGATATGGAGGCGCAGAATAAAAACAAGCAAAAAAAAAAAAACAAAAAAAAAAACAAAAAGCAAAATATATATCGAAATTGTAATTAATAAGAAACCAAATCGCAACCAATAATCAAAAAAGTAATCAAATGAATAAAAAAAGACGCACACACACACACACACACACACTATTCAATGGAAATAAGTACATTTTGAAGACTTCTTAATTGGCCATTATATGACAAATCTTTATTATACACACGCAAACTTCATATAAAATGTAGAAATTAGAATTATTCAACAAACGGTTTAATTTAAAAGCAATTTGAATATAATTTTAAACATTGTTATCAATGTTATCCCCACCCAAGCTTACTGAGATTTCACATTTATGTTGACTTTTTATGTAGCAAACTCTAAATTCATTTGTGCTAATGAAAGTAACTAAATCAACTGCTGATGAGCTCAATGTAAATTGGACTAAGAAAGCCGATTGAAAATTACTAAAAGAATAGATTGAACTAGTGTGTGTTTAGTAGTATGATGTTACTTTGCATAACTCAGTTATGCGCGCATGAGAAAAGGTGATATTTAAGGTTGAGACAACAGATCAGATCAAAGAGAAAAGATCTAAGCACAAAAATAAAGACAGATGACTATGGTAAAAACACAGAGAAAAGAAGTAAGAAGATTGAATACGATATATATAAATATATACATATAATTTTAGCAAAGGCTTTATGCTTCTGACACCGTAAAGTGAAATCTGATAGTTTCGAATTCATTCTTGGTTGAGATGTGTTAATAATAAACATTATCAATTGATTAATCGAATATTGAAATATATACATGTATCTATATTACTTGAGTTTCAATTGGGTATTCTAGAAGATGTACAGAGATTCATAATTGCTGCATGTATACATATTATGATGATTCATGCACAACTAAATTGTGTACCCGAAGTAGTTTTTTCAGAAATACCCACTACTATTTAAGATCGACCAAGAAAAAAAGAGAACGAAGAAAAAAAAAAAAAAAGAAGGGAAACATATATCTAAACATCTTTATTATGAATTCAGCCTCAGACCTTGAAACGAGAAACGAAGGCTGGTAGATTCCCTTGCCACCGGGTGCTTTAGGAATATTTCAAAACTTTGTGTTGGATGCATACTACTTGCCAATGTAAATCTATTCAACGATTGTGTATAAATTCCTAAACCAATATAACCAATCAAACATTGACGACAAGCATATAGTTATGTTTCATGTAGCGCTTTAACAAAATAAAATTTTTTGTCACTATCATTAATATTATCTTACTCTAAACACCATAAATCTCAGACATAGTCATTTATACTTTTGGCCTGGTTGAAAATAATCTTCGTCTCGCATTAATTGCTCAGAACCACCTATATATTATAGCGAAAATATTAAAAAATATGAGTGTAAAAAATCAAAAAGTAAAAAAGAAAATAAAAAAAGACCAAAAACGTTTTTTTTTTATTCTTATTATACACGTGAGGACTCCGCTCTTTACCCAACATTTCTCAAAACTGCACCTGAACAAAACAAAACTAAAAGTACAGGTCACAAAAGGTTTGAAATACAATTTACTTTTTGAAACAACGCCTTTAAACAACCATACTTAACCAGAATTATACGTGTACATTTTAAACCACTTATTTTTAACCTTTTATATCTGATTGAATCCAGTGTAATCACAATATAGAGGGAAAAAATTACTTCACCATCATCTTGATATGTCTTTCTCGTTCATGGAACAGGAAAACCCTGTCGAGTTTGGGGAGAATCAGAATCTTTTAGACGAATTTCTTGACCAGAGAGTGTATGAAACGCCCAATGAAGCCACAAAAATGGAGTTAATGGATGAAAACTTGGGATTCGATCTTGATATGTCCATGTATAACACCAGTCCAGAATGGGAAAGCGCAAATCAAACAGCTTTCCAGAGCCCTGAAGAGTCATCCTATGCCTCAAACAATAGATTAGTTGGAAGTGTAGTTACCCCAGATACTGGGAAAAACCAAATGAATTATAACGATAATAATGGCATTAATGCCAATGATTCTGCTAAAGCTAAAGTTTCTCAAGATTTTCAGCTGGAATCTTTTACAGGCGATTATAAGATAAAGGAAGACTTAGATAGTGTTCAAACGAAACAGGAAGCTTCTAACTCATTGGATGACCAACTTTTCAAACAAAATGCAGGCCCAATAAGCAAGGATTCAGATTATGATTATGCTCGTTCAAGACTTTCTAAACTTAAATTCGGTAATCCTAATATGGAGGCTGCACCACGAACCACAATCCCACATCCATCGTATCTTGATTTTTCAGAAAATGTCATGGCTGCTTTACCTTACAAATTAAACATATCAAAAGTTCCACTGTATCTGAGAGTTGAAACTCAAATTAAAATTAATGTAAGCATGTCACCACCACCACCACAATATCTTTTACATATACCACAGGATCTTATATCTAAAAATAAGTTTTGCTTAGAAAAGCCAATCGAAACTTACTCTAAGGAACTAGGTGATCACATATTATACCTTGATACGTATGTATTGACATCAGACATGCAAAAATCTTGTACTATTTGTCCAAGATGTATCAAACGAGAACAAAAAAGAGCTCTGCGTAGAAAGTCTGGGGTCTACGAAGAAGACGATTCACCAAAAAATAATACTCTGTGGTCTAATGAAAATATGAACAAAAAGGCAATTATTTTCAATTGTAAAGAGGTAGTATCTTTCCCACCTCCGAACGGATTAACTGATTCTTCAAAGCTGTTAGAACTTCTGGCTAGAATTGTTTGCTATTGTAGGCATCACCAAGAACAAAATGGTTTCAAATTGTTATTTGTTGTTAAAGATTACCTTGGGAATGTTTTGGCAAAGGATATTCTGACTCCAATAATGATCATGGATAGAAAGAAAACTTCAAATGCTCAATCCAATGCTACCATGTCAGTCAATAATGATGTAAATTCTTCAAACACTATGAATTCACCAAATGGGATGCTTCAGGCATCTAGTAAACAAATTACAAAAGAAAATTCCCCTATGCATCCAATTTCTCCAAATTCAATTGATGATTTAAGTGAACCTACTAACACAGACACTAATGATGAACGAGGTCTTAAAAGGAAAAAATTGTCTGTGGATGATAGTCTGAATACACTGAATCCTATGTTTAACGGTATCAACTTCCTGCCGATTAGTAATAGTGATACCAATGCATCTACTCACAATTATTTTCCAAAGCCTCCTACTTTTGGCCAACAACAACAGCATCATCACCAACAACAACAACAGCATCAACAATTCAATATGGGTCCATCGATTCAAAGAATTATTCCTGCAGAAGGCCCAATACGTGGTGGCATTGCTGTAACTTTGTTAGGTTTTAATTTTAGACCTGGTTTAAAAGTTAAATTTGGCTCCAACCAAGCTTTAGCAACTCATTGTTGGTCAGAAACAACCATTGTTACATACCTTCCGCCTGCACAACAACCTGGCCAAGTCTTAGTTTCTTTTGAAAGTGAAAATATGGTTTCTGACCAAGAACTGATTTTCACCTACACTGATGATACAGATAGACAATTGATCGAGTTAGCATTACAAATTGTTGGTTTAAAAATGAATGGTAAATTGGAAGACGCTAAGAATATTGCCAGAAGAATTGTGGGTACTGATACGGGATCTATGACTGGCAATAACAACTCAACTAATATGAATGTCGGTAACTCAAATCAACATTCAAATCAACAGGAATTTGATCAAACAGAAAATTCTGATAGTTGGTTTGATGAAGCACACCGTACTGTCAAAGAACTTGCAAAGCTGGATCTTTCCAGTGAGGATCTTTTAATTCTGTTGCTTTCTTTAGTAGATTCCCCAAATTGCCCCCTTACATTATTAAATTGGCTGTTGTCAAATCATGAAGGACAACTGTTACTTCATCTTGCATCTCTTAAAAACTATACAAGTCTCGTTAGATTTTTAATGACCCGTGGTTCAAAAATAGATATCCCAGATAATCAAGGTTTAACACCACTTTTCTATGCATCATTATGTGGACACCGTGACTTGATTAATATATTTGTGGATTGCCGTGCAAACTATAATTTACGCTTATCAAATGATTTACATTTAACAGATTATTGTGATCTGAATGTGATGGATATTTTCCTGGATTTATCAGAAGTTGAAGACTCAGGATGCATCGGAAAATCAAAAAGTGTTGATAGTTTGTATCTGATATTTGCAAGAAGTTACGGTAAACATATTCTGAAAATGGTACACGAAGATACACCTCAAATATCGAAACATACAAATCAAGACTCACTGGAAGGTTACGAGGAAGAAAGCGAATTTGCAGACTCTGAAGGGGAAAGTGACAGTGACTTGGAAGCTGATGATGAAGGAGAAGACGACCTTGAAGATGAAATAAATGAAGAGGAAACCATTATACCCACAGATGCAGCAGCTATTGCAACAACTACAATTTGGCAAAGAGTTAAAAACGTTTTCAATAACGATGAAGATGAAATGGAATTACCTTTATATGATGAGCTTTTCCCATTTGGTCATACTGCTAAACCAGAGATTTTGGAAATAGATTCAAGTTCTACTCAACAACCTGTGAGTGACAAAATAAGAGAAATTACAGTGACGTCAACATCATCAGAATTAACTTCAACAGTCCATGAAGAGGACGCTGTTACTAGTGATTCTTCAGATGATATTGTTTTGTCAAGAAAGTTTCAAGAAAGAAGAAAAACAGTCAAAAATGATAAAATGTTACTTTTCTTTTGGTTCCCAGTATTGATAATGATTTCTCTGATTTTTGTGATATCATCGATGGGTTATAAATTTGCATTTATTGAAAATTTGAAAGATATTGTAAGGGTATCTCTCGGTAATTTAATGTTGGGAAATGAGAGACTTATTAGAGTTTTCAAGCCGGAATTATTAGCAACTTAAGAAACAGGTACAGGGAATTTCAATGATTATGATAATGATATGGTATTTTAGACTCATGGATAACACATCTCCATAATTGTATATTTGGGAAGGTATTTAATTACATATTAGAAATTAACTAACAGTATTTCAAAATATTAGTGATATAAATAAATTTAATATTGATAATTATAAAATTAAATTCTTATTTGTATATTTTCATTTTTTTTTTTGAATTAGTAAATGATTTAATATTATAGGTACAAATTCCCGTATATCAGTAGTTTTTTATTTTAATTTTTTTCATGATGATAAGAATATGCTTAGTTTTGAATTAAATAACAAATAAATGCAAGATCGAAATGCACGTACTTCTTTTGAAAAATAAGACAACACCCATAGATTCATACGAGGAAACACTTCGATCTGCGGATCATGAACCGCAATTTATTCCTTTGCTTACTCATACTCATCTTGATAAGTTAGAAATCACCCAATTTCTTCGAAGTGAATTTTTAGTTGCAGATGCTTTCATTATAACAAGTCAAAGAGCTGTTGAATGTTTTAATGAATGTATGAAGATGATTGGAGATTGTGAAGAGTCAAGAATTATTTTTTCTAAGCCTGGTTACACAGTGGGACCTGCAACAGCAGAGATTCTAATGAAAGCTGGTTTTAAAGATGTTAGAGGTGGAATAAAGGCCGGGAATGGTTCCATTTTGGCAGATATTATAACTGAAGAAGTTGAAACTGATAAAAAACTAGTCTTTTTCACTGGAGAAATTAGAAAAGATATAATACCGAAGAAGCTTAAATCAAAAGGGTTTGAACTTAAGGAGAAAATATTATACAAAACAGAACCAAGAAATGACATTGTTGATAATTTTAATTCTCACAAATTAAGATTGAAGGGAAAGTCTGCATGGTTGGTGTTTTTCAGTCCGCAAGGGACTGAAACTATTGTAGAATATCTTCAAGAAAATTCGGATCATGGATTTAATATTGCATCTATAGGACCTACGACTGAAGAGTACTTGAAAGAAAAAGGAATTCATCCCGTTGCAGTTGCATCAAAACCAAATGCGTCAAGTTTGTATGACATCATATGCACAAGGACTACTAAGTAGATTAATAATATAAAAGATCATAAACTATCGATCATGCAAATTTGTAATAGGATATATATTGAGTAATATCTATTGAAATCTTACATTAATGTCTTAATTAGTTTTCAATTTGATTTTATATATATTCTAAAACATAATTATGTTTAAATCTTACCAATAAATAAACTTTTCACTTACGACGAATAGATTCTTTTACCACATCAATAATATGCGAAACCACAGATGGGTTACTCAAAGTGGAAATATCACCAAGTTGGTCTTCTTCACCTGCTAAGATTTTACGTAAAATTCTTCTCATAATCTTACCTGATCTAGTTTTTGGAAGATCTTCTACCAAAAGAATAAGTTTAGGAGCTGCAAAGGGACCGATTTCTTTACGAACAGTAAGAATAAGTTCCTTTTTAATTTCTTCAACTTTATCCTTATCAGAAGAAGCACCTGATTTAAGAGAAACATAAGCTGCAACTGCTTGTCCAGTAAGTTCATCTGCGTACCCTACAACAGCCGACTCACCAACAAGATCATGTTCAATCAAGGCAGCTTCAATTTCTGCGGTAGATAAACGATGTCCAGAAACATTAACGACATCATCAACACGACCAAGAATCCAAAAAAATCCATCTTTATCTCTTGCAGCACCATCACCAGAAAAGTAATAACCTGGGTATGGCTTCAAATATGTATCAATATAACGGTTATAATCATTGAAAATACCTCTAGTAATAGAAGGCCAAGCATTTTTAACTGCTAAAACACCTTCTGCTCCAGCTTCAGTAAGTTCATGTCCATCAACTGGATCCAAAATTTTGGCGTCAATTCCGAAAAATGGTAATGATGCAGATCCTGGCTTGGTAGGTGTCACACCTCCTAAAGGTGTTAAAAGGTGAGAACCAGATTCAGTTTGCCAATAAGTATCAACAATATGAGCTTTACCTCTACCAATGTTGTCGTTGTACCAATGCCAAACCTCAGCTGCAATTGGTTCACCGACGGAACCTAAGACACGTAAGCTGGAAAGATCAAATTTTTCAATGTATTTGGTTCCAGCTCTCTTTAAAAGACGTAACGCGGTGGGAGCAACATAAAATTGATTGACTTTGTATTTATCGACAATTTGCCAATATCTAGAGAAATCTGGGTAAGCTGGGGTACCTTCAAATACAACTGTTGTAGCACCATTCAATAAGGGCCCATAAACAACATACGTATGTCCTGTAATCCAACCAATATCACCAGCAGTAAATATGGTATCATCTTCATGAACATCAAACGTGTACTTAGTGGTAAGAGCAGCGCCTAAAAGATAACCAGCAGTATTATGTTGCACACCTTTAGGCTTACCTGTAGATCCAGAAGTATAAAGTAAAAACATCGGATCTTCTGAATTAACTGGAACAGGTGGGAAGTATGGACCATATTTAGCCATCTCTTCATGATACCATAAATCTCTTCCTTTTTTGAATGGAACATGAGGGTTTCCAGTTCTATTGAAAACAATCACATTCCTCACATTTGGACAATCTTTCAAAGCGTCATCCACAATTTTTTTGGTTTCGATTGTCTTACCACCTCTTTTAGATTCGTCAGCAGTAATAACAATCCTTGAATCAGCATCAGTGATTCTATCTTTTAACGACGTTGATGAAAATCCAGCAAAAATAACGGAATGCACAGCACCAATTCGAACAATTGCCAATAAAGTCACCAAGGCTTCTGGAATCATTGGTAAATAAACAGCAACAGAATCACCCTTTTTAACACCAAGTTTAGTCAAAGCTTGAGCGAGCTTAGAGACCTGCTTTAAAAGCTCACCATAAGTAATAATTCTACCTTCATTAACTTCATCTGCTTCATAAATGATTGCTGGTTTGTTTGGATTCTTTATGGCCCAACGATCAACAGCGTTGTAACAAGCATTGAGTTCACCGTTAATAAACCAAGCTGGAATATCACCATCTTTAAAATCATTTTCTGGAGATTCTGGATAACGTGTAGCATCAAAATCAGTAGACCAATGCAAAGTTTTACGAGCTTGCTCTCCAAAAAACTTGGCAGGGTTTTCAATTGATTCTTTCCATAGCTTTTCATATGTTGCAAAAGAGTCAAGGTGAGGTTTAGAAGTCAGTCTTTCAGTAAATCCATTTGGAGGATCAAGTTTCTTTTCGTGATCAAGAGTTAAGTGGGACATAATTAAAAGTTTTTGCTTTCAAACTATATTAAAAAGAATAAAATGAAATAGCAAAAAAAGAAGGAAACGACAAAGAACTTGGGAATTGTGGGGGTATTTTATAGTCGCAAAAAGGCGTTTAGATTCATTAGAAGAAATAATAATGAGACTTAAGGCAAGGAAAAAAAAAAAAAAAAAAAAAAAAAAAAAAAAAAAAAAAAAAAAAAAAAAAAAAAAAAAAAAAAAAAAAAAAAAAAAAAAAAAAAAAAAAAAAAAAAAAAAAAAAAAAAAAAAAAAAAAAAAAAAAAAAAAAAAAAACCAAACTATGATAAACGAACTAAAAAAAACCAAACACGGTGTCAGAGTGGGTAAGTACATAATATCTCAAGACATCCTTCAACATAATAAATATGATTTAACAATGGGTTTAAAAAATAATTACCGCCTGCAGTATACTATTCAAAAATATGGATTTTTTTTTTTATCTTTTGCTTAGGGTAATTGCCCCTCACAAATTGTTGGGATGACCAAACCATCACAACTCAAAGACTTAAAATTGTCAGAAACAAAACTGAAATGTTTTAATTTAAGTCCCATATTCCAGATAGCTCGGAATGTAGCTATCATGTAAGTGGAAAGGAGGTATAATTCATGCCTTTATGTTTAATTAATCAATGAATTAATTTAATTTTTTTTTTTTTTTTTGAATTGAAACTAGATTTGAATACAAATTAAGGGTCAAATTATGTAAAACAAACTACAATAGATTATGCAAGAATGAAAACATTGTATAATACGTAGTAATACTTCTGCTTTACTCGTTAAATCTTTCTAATTTATTCGTTGTCTAACGAAATTTAGACAAATGAAAAAAATTTATTAATCAATTAATCAAGATATCGTATAACTCTTACGTTTATGCTGTACTTAAAAAAATGGCTTTTTATTGCGTGATAATGCTTTTTTGTAATTTTATTTTTAAATTATTTTTATTTTTTCTTATTCATTATGTTACCCCAGATTCTCGGAGATGATATCTTACACGACCGAATTCGTAAATAAATATTTTCTGCATTCATAGCAAGTATTTTCTTGGTACTCACGTTAGAGTGTGGGGATAATATTAAGTATTATACGAATTAAAATACATTAATAATAGTTTTGTTAAACTCCGAGATTCAAGTAGTCATAACGGAGTTGATAAGTGGAGTCTTGCATTCTTGGCGGGCACCATAAAGTGATTTGTGGGGACGGAGTAAAGGATACTTTAAAATTCAATATTTAGAAAAAAAATCAAAAAATCAAAAAACATATTTCTTTTAAAAGGGGGTATAGTATCCGATGAAATAAGGCTTAAAGCATTTTGTAACCTTTGAATATAGCTAGGAACTTTTTAATACCATTATTAATTATGTTTTCAATGTTATAATGATAACTCTGAAAAAAAAAAACATCTCAAGATAAGTATAAAATGGTTCATCAAGGTTAACTCACAGAGATTAATAATGCAGAAAAAAAAAAAGGGAAAACAATCGATATATCTTAACATAGCTTCACAAACGTTTGATGATTTTTCATAAATTATACCAGTATCAAATTAATATAAGTTTCGTGTCGTTAAAAGCACGGGTATATGTACGTTAATAATTATATTGTATATTGATGTATAAGTTGCACCTCAATATATAATATAAGGGTATATCTAATCACAAATTTGCAGACACCACAAATTTGAAGACCACATTGTTTAGGGAATTGGTTTAATTTATTGAGTAAAATTTTATACAAGATTTAGTGAGCATATACTCAGACAGACAGTCACTTGAATACAAATAATATTTAAGCTTCGGTGTTAGCATCAAAACACGACGATTGTTTTCAATAAAAGCTCTACTATCATGAATTCAGATTTCGTATATACAGAAACTTACAGTATGGAATGAAAAGTACCAAGTGATCTTTATTCAAAAATAAAGAAAATCGCTCTAAATATGCTTATTGCACATATGTGTTTAAGTGTTTTCAAGATACTTCAATTCTAATGTATTTATGGGGGCTATGACCGAATATGATCATTAGTACTTCGTAGAAAGTCGTAGAAAGTATTAAAAGAATTGCTTTTTACTACCCTCCCACCCAAAAAAAAAAGAAAAAAAAAAAAATAAGGTTTTAGTATTATTCAACTTTAAACAGTTAATAGGATACTTGTGACAACTAGCTTATCGCATTTGCTAAGGATCGCCAGCAATAAGAAAGGAAAGTTAAAACTAATTACAGCAATTGAGAAATTGTCAAATTTGGCAAAATAAATAAAATTCGAATACTACTTACGCTAATATTTTGCGACCAGATATCCTGCACGTTTAGTTTTCGTCTTTTTGCCTCCATGAGTGGTATAGCACTTAAATTAACTTCGCTCTTGGTACGTACGGTTGCCAAGCCTATAGCTACTTCAATCAAAGCACAAGCTAGGGAACATGAAACTTTCAAAAACATTTGCATAAGAATAGCACAATCAGTTCATCTGACGGACTTGAATCTTAGAATGAGACTTTTGGGAGAATCTAAAATCAAAATAAGACCATTAAACGATAAAAAAGCTGTGGAAAACGGAGCCAATTTTATATCTGAAGTATTCATATTTAGTGTTGCAGGATCCTTGATTTTGTATGAGAGTTACAAGTCAAGAAAGAAAGCAGCTAATGAGAAGGATGCCTTAGCTGATGATATTGCAACTTTGCAAGATGAGATAGAATACATTAAACGAAAACTAGACACTTATAATTTGAAGCTTGATGATTATACTCCACCCGAAGGCGTAAATCCAAAGTACATAAAGTTAGATAAAAAGCCAAATGCAGAAGCTAAAGAAAATCGTACCATGGAAGGACAAGAAATATCAACAACAAAATCAATTCCAACCTCTGCTAATGAAGCTCAACTGCAACTGCAACTGCAACTTCAACTGCAACTGCAACTGCAATCAAAGAGCAAAATGGATAGAGCTCAACAACATATAGAAGCTGATGAAATGCAACTGTCCATAAAAAACTCGAATTCTGAAACAAACTCATTAAAATCCAATGCACTGAGCAGTACCTGAGCTCTGATACAATCTTGTATATAACATTCAAATAGTGTGGGTTAGCTATACATAGAAGAAGTTTTACATTCATTTCATCTATAATGTATTAAACTTTACTTCCCCTATAGGACGATAAATACTTTACTACTACAAATGGGACTTTTTTTTGTTTATTCCTTTAAATTACTTTTATATCCTACGTCTTCGTCTAATCTCACTTTATTAAAACATATAGTACACTTATTTTTGCTTTTTTTCCACCTTCAATAAAAGAGCCTTGTTAATATGTGGTAAAACACCTCCAAAGGCAATAGTAGCCTTAATCAAATTATCCAACTCTTCATCCCCTCTAATAGCCAATTGTAAATGTCTTGGGGTAATTCTCTTCACTTTTAAGTCCTTGGCAGCATTCCCTGCTAATTCTAATACCTCAGCGGTCAAATACTCTAACACAGCAGTCAAATAAATAGCACTTTTAGACCCAACTCTGATCTTGTTTTGTGCCGTTCTTTTTAAATATCTTTTGATTCTACCAACTGGGAATTGCAAGCCGGCACGCGCAGAGTGTGATGTGGACAGCTTCAGGGATTCAGCAGACTTACCCTTTCCTCCGTGTACTTTTCCTTTACCTGACATTTGTGGGTAGTAATTAAAATGAAGTGAAAAGGAAAAAACGTTAAATAAAATAAACAATCAAAACAAACATCAAGTAGGATGTATATAATATGTGCAGTACGTGAATTGTCACATAAACGTATATTACTATTTTATATTTCGGGCTCACTCAGATGAAGCAATTAAAAAAAAAAACACATACACATACGCGCTAAATAGATATGTAGTATTATTGAAAAAAAAAAAAAGAGAAATTAAAAAATAATTAATAAATAATTAAAAAATAATTTATTACAATGCTAAATCAAATGATTAATTTTTTGGAGAATGAATTTATAAGTAGCGTCCAAAACTCAAAAAGTCTCTGTTTTTCACTGAGTAAATGCTTAATATGTTCAAGGCTGAAATTAAAAAGACAATGTTTTGCATGTGCGTTTAAATATGTCGATAGATTTAATGATCGACGGTACTGACATTTCGCAACAGACGTTAAAACGAATAATATGCAAGATGATTAAAGAAATCATGCATATATGTAAATGTATATATACATATATACATATACACATATATAAACGCATCCATACTAAAATATACTCTCCAATGATATATATACTATGTTTTACTTGTATCAACAATTAATAATACTGTAACTACCCAATCGTTGTATCATTTTTTCGACTTCCAGTCTAGGCTTTTCCAACTCTGTACATATGCTATCAAAATGTTGATATCCTTTTAATAGTTTAATCAATATTATGTATTGATTTTTTTCTTTAGCACTTTTAACAAATATATCATTACTTTCGTTACCATCAATTACTTCACTTCCATTATCATTATTAGAGTTTTGATCAATATCCGATCTAAATTTATCAGTACCATGAAGACTAAATCGAGGTTTTTCAATATTATAGTTGAAACTCACTTTCCTTCCTGTCTTAACCATCGATTTATTATTACTTTCATTAATTGGCATGTATATTGATTCTTTAAGTGTACTTGTAGTCAGGCTAGATGTGCATCTTTCCATCCTCAAGGATTCAACCAACTCATTTAATTCGTTCAGATTGTTTTCAATTGATTTATTAAGGATTGGATATGAATATACCCTATAAATGAGTCCATGAAGTATACCAAAATTGAAGAATCTTCGAATATCAATGTTATTTAAAAATTTGCGCTGTTGAAGATACCACTCTTTTACAGTTTGACCTTGATTTAATGATCTATATAAATAAAACAAGGTTGCGATCGTGGGAACGTGTAAATTTGTAGACTTTGGAGTCCCCGTATTCAGAAACCGTTGAAGATAGGATTTATTTAGTGGTGAAACTGAAAGACCCAAAGACGAAGGAGGCGATGCTGCTGAATTTTGCATGGCATATGAGTTCAGTTGTGATGCCGATTTAGATACACTAGCACTAGTGAATGAAGTAGATGCTGATTCTCGGTACGAATGATTCCCCCCAGTAGGTATATTGTTCATATCTTTATCAGACACAACATAAGCCTGGCATTCTCCTGCCAATCCTGGTAGCTTTAAAAAATTCCCCACGTCATTTGTTGGTGCATAAATATTAGAAAATTGGAAAATATCTATTATCTCTAGGCATTTATAGTGCATAAAATGCTGTATACATTGTTTAGTTAAAGCATAATCTGCATCAGCCAATTGCAGAATTTTCTTGATCAGATTTATGCCATTTATATGAGGTAAAATCTTTAACATTGTAGGATCCCAGTTAACGTCAACCAATTGTTCTAAGTTCACTGTACTAATAGGTACTTGGTAAGCTTTTATATTCAATGGAGGTGGCAAAACGGGGAAAAGTTTAATATCAACCGAGTTGGCACTATCCAAAGGGATACAGCATTCCAGATAGTTGTTCAAATCTTGACAAATTTGATCAATCAAAGATTCTACCGATGATAGAGTAATTTTGCGAAGTTTGAAAAAACCAGGTAGTGATTGTTGTGGTTCAGGTATTAAATTTTCTTTTGGTTTTTTCTCCTTGAAAAACGAATGTTCCTTATCAAGCTTGGAAAGCATGTAACTTTGTTCTTCCAAGACTCTAAACATTTTGGATGTACGCCTAATGCATAATTCATACGGAGTAGTATCAGAGTCGTAAGGGAAAACAAAGCAAAAATTGAAGCTAAAAGAGTTTCTGGCATATATTGAATCGCAGATGTTTACCGGGTACCCTATAACTTTATATCGATCTATTTTAAAGCTAATGAGCCTATCACAAAGTTGTGGTTTAGGGATCACGTAATTTTTAACAGTATCAAAATTGAATAAGGCATCGGTGTTTTCACAATTGTTTACAGCAATTGCACCTTGAGGAACCTGATGAAGAATCTTGGTACCTTCAGTGGGGTGAAACACGGCATAGAAAATGGATATAATGGGCGTGAAGCCGTCACTGGCCATTGAATGGTGAAAAGTTTGGCTGGAGAAAATGTAAATAAAATCAGACAAAAATACAAACAAAAATGATAAAATAAAAATGATAAAATAAAAATGATAAAATAAAATTAAAGACAAATTACGAAATTGAATTCCCCCGTATACTGATAAACTCTGTATGCACGTAGATATAATTCACCCCCAAGTAATAGATAAGTAAAAACGTCAAATCTCAAGCACTTATCCGTTTTTTTTAAAAAAAAATTTTTTTAAAGGATAAATTTTAAACAATTACATTTACAAATGGAGACACAACCTCTCTTGGATCCGGATACCCTGAATCCTAGATCACAAGAGCCTCAGGATTTACTGAGGTTTCTGAAAAATAGGTTACTTCGCTTTTTAGCGGGATTTTTAGGTGCTTTCCTAATAGTGGAGTTTTTTATATTGCCAGGACCCAAGGAGAAGATTCACTACGATTTTGAAATCAGAGATCTTGTTTGGGGCAATATCAATTTCTTACATACCACAGATACTCATGGTTGGTACCTGGGCCATTTGAACCAGCAAATATACCATGCTAATTGGGGTGATTTCATTTCTTTTGCTAGTCGACTCCGTGAAATTGCCAATGTAAACAAACAAGACTTGTTGTTGGTCGATACAGGTGACAGGCATGATGGTAATGGGTTCTCTGATATCACTGTTCCAAATGGTAAGGTGTCCATGCCAATTTTTTTACAACAGGATTATGATTTGGTTACAATTGGGAATCATGAACTTTATGAGTTTGAAAACTCAAAATTGGAATTTGAAACCGTCGTTACTCATTATGGAGAAAAATATGTATGTCTGAATGTTCAATATTTATCTAATGGCTCATTTGTGGATTTTGGTAACAAATATCGTTATTTTACTACTCCCAATCAAAATATTCGTATACTTTCTATGGCATTTTTATTTGACTTCAAGCGTTTCAATAATGGTACTAAAGTTACACCTATTAAAGAATCTATTAAGCAAGATTGGTTCTCCCAGGTTTTGAAAGACTACCCGCCAGAAAAAGTTGATCTCTTGGTAATATTTGGCCATATCCCAATATCTCATGATTGGACTGAACTATATGATTTACACCACATTTTGCGTGAGAATTATCCTGAAACTAAAATTCAATATTTTGGAGGCCATTCACACATCCGTGACTTTACAGTGTTTGATGAAAATGCAACTGGCTTGCAATCAGGAAGATTTTGTGAAACACTTGGATGGAGTAGTATTAATCTTAAAGCAAAACCAGACGCACAAGATGGCATCATTGAAGCTGCAAAAGAAATTTTCCATAGGTCATACATTGATTTCAACTTGAAATCTTTTTATCATCATGCTAGAGCTACAAGTTTCCAAGATTTTGACACTGCTTTAGGTTTAAATGTAAGTGCTCAAATTGTTAAGCTTAGGAAAAAATTGCATTTGGATAAAGCGTTGGGTAAAGTTACGAAATCGAATTATTACGTTTCATTTGCTCCAATTGACCATGAATCAAGTATCTTTCATCTTTTGACTCATAGAGTACTTCCAACATTACCGTCTCCACATCCTGAAAAGAAAGTCAACAATAGGGTAATTATTATTAATACTGGTTCAATTCGTTATGATCTTTATAAGGGTCCGTATACCATCGATTCTCAATTTATTGTATCTCCATTTGAAAACGACTGGGTAAGTGTCACAGTCCCCAAAAGAATTGCTGTTCAAGTTGCTCGGGTTTTAAATGAAGCACAATATATCATGACTGAAGAATTACGTCCCCCTCATTTTTGGGATATTAGTTCCAAGGTAAATCTGGATAGTATAAACCGAAAAAAATCTTATATAGTAGAAAAATCAAGACTTTCGAAAGGATATGAAACTTTTGATGATTTTGGCCATTCTGGTGATGATACTCCACACAGACCAGTCGTTAATTATCCTATCCCAAACGTGGTCGAATCTGTACAGATTGCTGATGAACTACATGATGATTCACCTGTTGATTTGGTATTTTATCTGTTTATTACTAAAAATATAATTTGGGCGTTGAAAGAGCTAAATTATGAAGACGAAGTTAATGTCAATATTTACTCTAAAGTCTATTTGGGTAGTCTATTGACGTCATTTGTAAGAAATTACGATATTTGAAATCAATATAGAATTGACCTTTACATAATAAGCAAATTCGACGTTTTTAACGATTTTAACAATGTAATAGTGTATGATCTATGTTTATTGATATAAGCACTGTCTTTTCATTTAAAAAAAATGAAAAATCCATAAAAAACGAAAAAGCAATAGAAGTACATTTATACAAAACGAAATGAATTATAAATTATTACTATTAACTTTAATTTTACAAAAATACTATTAAGGAAAGTGACCGATTCTTGGTCCAAAGTACCCATCTGGAGCCAGGATTGTAGCATTTAATCTAGAAACGCCCATGGCATCATAACCGTTGTCATTGACGTCATTACCCCACCAACTTAAAACCTTTGGATGATATTGAACTGCAAAGAATAAAATAATATTTGAGAATGCAAGACCAGCGGTTAAAGCTGCACCCAACAAATAGTTGTACTTTTCCCACCAGGTCAAGAAATACTTTCTCAAATACCACATGAAGTAAAGAGAAACATAAAAACCAGTAACAAAATAACTGAAATTGTATGGAGCCAAGTTTAAGAACCCACCAATAATAACGGTTGGATGGAAATACTTCAATTTTCTTGGGAAGTAGTATTTGAAAGGGAAAAGAATGAATGGAGCAACAGCACCAATCAAGAAACAATACTTCAAAAGAGGATAAAGACCTGAAAAGACTTTCTTTGGACCAATGGCACCCCAAAGGACTGAGGCAGAAAAGAACGTACGACTGTTTGCGCAAGTGAAATGTTGATTTTGATGTGGATCACAGAAATCTTTAATATTGTCTAATTGCCAGTTGACCACGGCCAATCCAACAAATGTTGCAAGGAACACAGAAAGCATTTGTCCTCTAAAGACAGCTCTTGGAGGAATTCTAGCGTAATGGGCCATTTTAAGGTTCGAAATATAATTATCAGCTTGTCCATCAATAGTGTAACCAAAAGCCTTAATGATCATTAAAGCTTGAGCATTACCTGGAAGAGCATAACCAATAATCAATTCAACGAGCACATTTAAACCAATAGCAAAACCAGTCATAGATTGAATGGTAGTTAAAGGAATTAAGAAGACAATATTGATACCAAGGGCAAAGAATATGGACCAAACTGGGGTTTCCGTTGGGTAAATCTCGACAACGATAATACCAAAAACTAAAGCAATCAATAAAACAATAAGGAAGAAATATTCAGGAACTTCTTTGTATCTACTCATCATTCTGCAATGAGGATCATTGAACCCATCATACATGGAACCATTTGATCGCCAATTTTTGATAGCTTTAATCACTTGTTTGAAACTGAAATAATAACCTTTGTAATTGTTCATGCATTCCCAAACAATGGAGAAAGGATAAATTGCAAAGAATGCACCATAGACAACCAAATTGGCAGCAGTATAGAATGGAGGTCCAACTTTTTCATACAAAGATTGATCAAATTTCCCTGCATCGTTCAAAATGGAAGTGACTTGATATGGGTTACCAGTGTTATCAAAAAGACCATTGGATAAAATTGGTAAATAACCAGACCAATAGTAATTGGTATAGTAAACACCGGCAATACAAATAGTTCCGAGAATAACACCAATAAAAGTGCTTGCCTGGGAAAAGAAAGGATAAGCCAAAGCCATGTTAAAATTGATATAAGTCCAATCAAAAGTGGGCAATGGATTAATTCCAAGACCAGTTTGCATACCGGTAATAGTGGCTAAAGTGTAATTATCAGGTTTGATCCAAGCCAACCAATTGAAAATAGAAAGTGCATTAAAAAGATAACCAGGGATCCAGTAGTAAACAAATGAAGCAGCCAGGACAACCAAGAAAAAATTATACTTGGAAATGGACCAGCCGTTAATAATTTCCTTCTTTTCTTGTTTCATTAAAGCTCTATTTAAGGCAAGAGTTGGTAACATTGATGGCCAAATGTTAGCCTGAGGGAAAACAACAAACTTACGGATTAATCCAGCAAATCCAAAACCAATGAAATTGGTTGACAAACCTAATAAGATTTGGAACCCCCAGGTCACCCAAGTATTACCATAGAATAAAGGGGATTTTTGAGAAACAACGTTAGATGTAATATAGGTGGTGGAACCACCGGCAATGGCGAAGATTAAAGTTGAAAGCATTTGTTCTTTGAAAGTCCAAGAACCAGGACTAAATTGGATCTTTCTTGACCAAATATTGATAGTCCAGTCAGGAATAATATACAGCGCTAAAATACCAGATGGATATATAAATAATTGTGCCACTGAAGTACTAAACTGAATTGGGGGCATTCTTTCAGTGAAAAATTGGTTAATAAAGGCCCCAATTGCGGTCCAAATCAAACCAACAAGGTACGCTCTAACAGTTTCACATGGAATAGATGGATCATCGTAAGGATCTGTAACAGAACGAACTTCTGGGTACGGTGAATAGTAGGCGATAATACCTGCTTCTAACTTAATTTGGAATTCGCGATCGAAAACAGTAAAAAAATTGACATGTTCATCATTGACCGGTTCCGGATCAGAGAAGCTATCACTCAGGCATTTAATATTTTTTTCCGAAATACCAGCGGCGTTTTTCAAGTTAGATATATTATTGTGCGCATCAATATCAGCATGAGAAGTATTCACTAACTCTTTGATAAGATCGAGTAATTCATTTTCAAAATTAATATCAGATTCATGTGCTTCGATTGTTTCTTTTAAAATTTCAATACCTTCTTCCACTGAAAGACTACTAATTTTTTCAATCATAAATGAAGCAGCAACTGGCAAATCTTCTAAAGTTGTAAGACCTTCATAATTAAGTCTTTTAAGAATTAAGAATTTTTCATCTGATGTGAGGCCTTGTCCTAATTCGTTTATAGAAACCGCATTAGAAGCCACAGCTTGTAAATCAATTTCATGATCACCCGGCTGAAGACGACTCTCGTTCGACTTCAAGCTCTTAAGGTGAAGTTCAGACATCTTGGTGAGAATACTAAATCTAAAATTCTGAATCTTTAATACATATATATATATATATATATTTGGATATATGTATATTGAAGAATATTATTGATCACCTCATGTATGAGCGGCACCATTTTTACGGTAAGTTATCTAGTGGAGAGTTGATAAGACCCCACCACAGGAGCACTACAGGAGGAAAAAAATAAAATTATAAAATTAAAGTAAAATAAAAATAGTAAAAAAATAACTATACAATTTCAGTTAACGTCGAAACAAAAAACTCTAGTATATATATAAATATATATCATATGTATGTTGTTTTAAATGCCTTGAATGACACTATGCGTTTATAGTTTGAAATTTTTGAATAGGAATACAAGCAAATACATTTATTCTACATATATTTTATAGTACTTTGACTATTTGGTTTATCAAATTAATGTGAAAAACACATATCTTCGAGATATCATTTTATAGGAGGGAATAAACACATCGATTACTATTTCCATGACACCACGTCAAAACTGCATAATATAAGATGCCGCATTTTTTAGTCGTATTGTTTGGCTAGAAAAAAATATTTCTAATTTCACATAAATTCCTGATTGTTGATAGAATTCTGTTTTGCATGTGGAACCCAACCTCCTGCACAAGTAGAATATAAAGCTTTGACGTGGAATATGCATTACAATGTGAGAATAACAATACCATAATCGGCCCGTTTTCTTAAAGATAACTTATTGATTATATGAATAAGGATTACAGGGTACTAACTAGAAATCACATATGTCAAGGACAATTTTATAAGTGATGTATAAATGATGCCATTGAAAGTATACTTGTGTAAATACTATTTTCTTTATTATCATTAAAATTTGAAAATTATGCTGTGATCTACATTTCCCAAGCTAGGTTTATTTTTCTTTTCTTTATCTATTTTGTGTTTTGTTTCTTTTTTAGTATATTATTTATATTATTCAATACTTTGATATATTGATTTTTATTCTTTTTTTGGTTTCTTTTAACATATAGATAAGAGCCATATGAAATTGCCGTTCATTCTTACACATTTGATTGGTTAAATAATTGTTTCGCGTGACACACTTTGTTTAAAACTACATCAGATTTAGATTAAACTGATTTGAAAATGCAAGGCATTTTCATTGATACCTGCGAGTTATTTTTTAATCGTAATACCTAGGAATAATCACCACAGTTGATATGAACAGTACTGATAATTATATATAAAATTGACAATTAACATTAGAAAGGGTAAAAAATAATAATTAAGTTAGCTTTAATTTCTGTTTTTTCTTTTTTTTTTTTCTTTTTTTTTTTTGTAAAATTTATAGAATTAAATTAAGTTTTAAGCCATATATAATGCCAAATAAACCAGGTCGCTCATATAAGAATCTATCGAAAGCTAATCCAAAATTAAAATAAATTAAACAATTTACTAAAAGCTACATAATTAGGAATTCAGAATATATCTTCACCTCATGGTAAAAAATAGAAAATAAAAATTAAAAGATTAATGTGGGTACCATAATATAAGTGATCAAATATTCACTCTTCATACCTTAAATCGATATTTAATTTGGGGAAAATTATCTAAAAATCAATCTCAGTAGTATTCAACAAACTAGATCAATTCATAGTAATACTTAACACATTGTATTTTGCGAAACGATGCGGAACTATTTGTGGTAAACTTAATCATTTGGTTTCATATAATTTGTTTCATATGGCACCTATTAAACTTTTATGTGGATCTTTGCCTCAAAGAACTTCTCATATTAGGAAATTTCTTTAAACTATTTTATTTTACTTCTTATTGTAGAAGTATATTTTGACTTCTTTGGCTCTGCAACAGTGAAAAAAAAAATAAAAAAAATAGTATTCTTCATAATACTTATTAAATAAATTGAGATATTTTAAATGATTAGATTTAATTTTATTAACACTCAAGATTGATCCATATATATTGATCGGGTAATTAGAGTTTAATGTAAAATTATAGATATTGGTGTATATGCATTGAAATTATATAATATAAAATTGACGTACTCTAACTTTATCAATATTTGAGTTCTAGATTGAACTATCTATATCTGAATAACACTATCTTCAGGTTTATAAGTAAATCTGTAATTGAAACTAGAAATACATTCTGCTTCTATATTGTTGGTAACCGAATCATCGACCACTATATTTAATACATATCCAAACCATGACCCCCATATATTTCTAGCTGGCCCACCTCCAGTGGCTTGACCACCCATATGATTTTGAATATTTGCAGTTTCTCCTAATCTATTTTTCCCACTCTCATCGAATCTCATTTTGCCACTAACACTTACAATAAAAGTTCCGGTACCTGGTATCAAATGACAATCAAATGAATTAAGTTGATGATTTGTTTGCGGGGTATCAAACCATTTTTTCTGAAATTCAAGTTTTGAGTTTCCATCGGGTGCAATGAGTGGTTTCCCATTTATTATTATAGCTGCCAGGGGCTTCAATTGTTTAGCAAACTGGGTAGCATAACTCTCTACATTTGGGAATTGAGATGAATACTGGTTATCCAACGATTGCAAAAGACTTTTCAAGAAAGGTTCAATTTGTTGAGCTGAATGTTAGTAAATTTAAAACTTAATAGATGGATGGATGAAAACTTGTATGCCTCACATACTTGCGTCTTGGTTATTTACCGATGACATTTCTTAAATAGGAGCTTGATACCAGATAAAAAAATATGATGATGGTGAGAATCGAAAAGAAAGTGAGTTCCATGTGCAGGTCTTAACATTTTCAACTGGTCTTAGTATTAAGATGATGTGAAATATTGAAAGATGAAAACCACAATAAGAAAAAGCTAATTAAAATGGGCTGATGATCAAGCGGAAAGTGCTTTTTCATTTAGAGTTGACGATAGATATTAGCAAGTGTTTATGCAAGGGAATTATCTATAAACATCATGTATTGTATCTTGAAGAAATCATCAGTGCAAGCTGACGATAATTTTGATGCAAAGAAGGAAGTTTAAATCAATAGAAACAACAACTTGATTCGACGTCATTGGACTTTTTTTTAAAAAAAAAAAGTTTATGTTACCATAGTATTTATCCAGCCATTTGTATTTAAAAAAAAAAAAAAGAAAAAGGTAAAGTAAAACTACCCAGAATACAATTTTGATTACAACCAGTGTAAATGCAGAAAATAAAGAACAAATTAAATAAATTAAAATAAATGGAATAAAATAAAATTTTAAAAGATAATAAAAACAATAGAGCAAATCAATAGCAAATCAATCATATCAAGCAGTATTTTTGATTTAATATAGATAGACGCAGATTATTCTTTTAAAACATTTTGAAAGTGATTCAAAATTAATGCTACATATGATCATTGGAAAAAAAAAATATAACTTGATAAAGTATGTTTAAGAAATCTACATGTACTAAATTATAAATCCCCATTTTCAGAAAAGTCCTTAGCACACTTCAGTTCACGAATGATGCACAGATTTTAAATTGAATTGAATTGATCAGACTAAAGATAAAAATAAAAGTAAAAATAGATTTGGAATGTTGATAGGTCAAGGAAATAGAAATAGAAGTGAAATTCAATATAAATTAAACGAACACATAAGACGAAAACCAAAACGAAAAAAAAAAAAAAAAAACGAATATGAAAAAACAAAAACGGAGGGGAGATTATAAAAAAGAGATCTAAAGTTACATATCATCAAAATTTGGGAGAAAAATATCAATTAAAAGCAGCGAGAGTGAATGAAAAATAATCAAGAGCTTTACGAACTAATATGAAATTCTATTATACTTCAGTTGTAGTATTATTTTATAGCTTTGTAAGCAATTTTTCCTTTGCTGTTAATTAGTATTATTTTTGTTTTTATTTTTTTTTTAACTGATATCAACCAGCCTTCTATTTTAGATTTGAGACACAAAAAAAAAAAACTCCAACAAATAAAAGAAGCGACCGCCACACCCGTACACCCGATCTAAGATAGTGCAAGTTCAAGGTGATGAATAGATGCATACAAACTAAAGGCTGGTTGCACTAAAAATGGATGTATTTGCTGGTAGGGATCAAATGATATGCAATGAATGCTGGATCATATTTACGTCAGAATCGATTTCTTAGATCATATATAATTGTAGAACCCCCTGATTTAACTTAACTTGTTTTTTTTTCCTAATACTGAATTTGATCAGTTCGTTTTCAATTGACCTCCCCAAATTTGCATCAGTTCATTTGATTGACAATTACTCCTTAATTGTTCATTACACCAAAAGAGTATTGTATTCCATCATATTTCCAAATTTCATCGATCTAATTCTATTGAATCCAAATATAATCTACTCACTCGTGGAATTTTTGTCAAAGTATTCAACTATTGTAATCCTTTGGCCTGATTACCATTAATCATCATTATTTAACTATTTGGCAGTTACTGAATAATCATTTACATATAAATATTGCTTATTGCTCGTCTATTCCAGTTGCATTAAATCAATTGAGCTTTCAATTTTTTTTTTTTTTTAATTTTTGTTCATTCCCCTTGATCCGCATTCGCTTTCGATTTTAATTATTTTTCATAAAGGTGCCGTACCAAGGTTTTTTTTTCCAAAAAAACAGTTCAAGAAAAAAGTCATTAATCCTTTTTTTTTTTAAGAGTTGCGTTGGAGGGACAACAAATCTAAAACAAGATTTGCAACCATTACCACATCAAGTATAATCACTTTGAAAGCCCAGGAGATCAGTCAGAAGATGAGTATGCTTCAGGCACCACCATTGTATAAAGATCATTTCAAACAAGGACATCTGAGATCTCGCTCATACAACGAAATCATGTCCCAATTTAAATCAATAACACAAGCTAGTTTCCCATCAATCAATAGAAATAATTATGTGAAAAAAAGATCGTATAGTGATCTCATCGACGATTCAGGTCCCACATTATCTAAAGATGATTTCGAAGTATCAAAACGCTCGAAAACGGCTCCCCCAACTGAAAGGTTAAAACCAGTAAATACTCCAGAAATTCATTCTCTTAGATCAAGATCATTATCTCCAAGAAAACTGCATTACCCTGAATTAAATAACCATGCATCTATATCTCCTTCTTATTCCCCATTGAACGGGTTTGAACTGGATGATGCACACCAAGTTAACCCTGGGAAATCAGTTTCTAAGTCAGATCCGTCCAATGCGGCTAAGCAAAAAATCAATCATGAAAATTATGATAACGCGCCGCATTCACCTGGAAAACTGCCACAACTGCCAAACCCGTCAAATCTACCGAAACCGTCAAATCTGCAAAAATCTGCAGGGCATACTAAATGTTCTAAGATTAAGCTTCCATCTTTGGCAGATGCATTAAATAATTCATTAAAATACGATGGGCCAATTGCTCCAACTGTATCCCTTGATTATTTTGATACTTACAAACCCAATGATGAAAATTGGAGATATGAAGTATTAGACTCAATCAATAAGAATCTGAAAAATTTTAATATTGATCGTTATAATTATTTAAATAAAACTTCACCTTCAATTCCATCAACTGCATCAAGTTTCAAAATATCAAAACCAAATTTTAATTCTAAAATGAGTTCCAAAATTCTATCTGCTTGGGATAAAAATTGTAATAATCGCCAAAATCATAGAAAAATCAATTTCCCTTATGAATCAAATTATACTTATTTAAATAAAACTTATCTTCATGATGTTGAAAAATATCCTGAGTATTTGGAGTTGGCACATTCATTGATTCAACTTCTGCAAACAAATCCACAACAACAAGTACAATTACCATCGATTAATCAAGCATCCACTGGTGGATCTACTACAGGAACTTCGAGTATTAGAGTCGAAAGACAAAATTCTTTGGATAGTAATTACGATGAAGTTCCAATTCCAATTCCAAGACCTACAAATGTTCAAGGGAACTATGCTAGAGCCCATTTTAACGATTCAGATAATGAAAATAATCTTCCGTATATGAATGCAATTATGCCTTCTCCGCCATTGATAGCATCAAACCGTGGTCATCTTGAGTATTCATCCAAAAAATATTACAATACTAGCCATATCGAAAATGGGAATTATCATACTGTAACCCCTACTTATCATATGGCCGTTTCTCCAATTGCTTCTGCATTACCACCGCAAACACCTCAAAATCATGTTTTCGCAGCTACAAATTTTAACCCATATTTGAGTATGTTGAATAAAATTCCTCCTTCTACTCCACAAAGAGAATTGAAGACTACTCCACCGACTCCACCTTCATCTAAAACAAAGGCTAGGTCTGATCTTGTAAAATCACCTACAAGAGCATCTCAACAAAATACAAGAGTGTGTATATCTTGTGGTTCAGATCAATCTCCATGTTGGAGACCTTCTTGGTCAATTAAAGAGGGACAATTATGCAATTCATGTGGTCTTAGATATAAAAAGACTTCGGCTAGGTGTCTTAATAGTGAATGTAAAAAGATTCCAGCCAAAGGTGAATGGTCATTAATGCAAAGTAAGGGGAAAATACGATTTGATGATGGCACTGAAGGATACAGTTGTTTAGATTGTGGATGGAGAGTTGAAGTCAAAAAATAGTGCTGCAATTTTCCTTACAATCGAGTAAAGGTCTTTGAAAGTTTTTTTTTTAGTTCTTTTTTTTTTTTCTTTGAGTTCAATGCAAGCATTCCTTGATTCAAGCAATATGAAAAGTGAAGGCATGTGCATCTATTCGAAAATAAAAAAAGATTATTAATCAGCGTAATCGTTGCGTATGGAAGAGAACGTGTAACAATACTATGGACGATTCCAAGCAAAAAATTTTTTTTCATAATTCATAATAGATAATTTTAATAAAAGTATTACTTCATACATCGATAGCACGTAATTCTATTAAAAATAGCATTCTGTACTACTTCAAATGTAGATTTTTGAACAAACTATCAATGTGTTTCTTTTTTTTTTTTTTTTTTTTTGATATAATCTGGCTATATATAATGAGACAGTCCAAAAAGTTATTTCCATGCATTAATGACTACCAATGGTAGCACTAACATACAAAATAATAATACTAATAATAATGATAATAAATAAAAAAAAAAATAATTAATCAATTCTTGAATCAAAATTATATCCGTTAACTCCCGTGTTTGTTATCATATTTTACCTTGATCCAACGATTTGCATTTGTAGTTGCAAATGACAACAGAAAATCCCAGGAAAAGAAATAGACCCACGTTGGTATGCAACAACTGTCGAAGAAAAAAAACTAAGTGTAACAGAGAAACTCCATGTTCAAATTGCGTGAAAACCAAATTGGAAAGCACCTGTTCTTATAGTGGAGGTAATTCTTCCAATGGGCCAGTTTCAGCCACAGCGATAAATAGCATGTTAGAGAAAGAGGTTGCCAACTTGAAGCATAAAATAAAAGAGTTGGAAGCTAGTATTACTGTAGCGTCAATGCGAGACCATCATACATGTATATCTCAAAAACCAACGTTATTAACAACATCATATCTAACTGGGCATGATGTGGAACCTCCCAGTAAAGCTATTACAGTGAAGCAAGAATCCTATTTTATAGGTGGGAACTCTAAAATTAATCTGAAACGATTAATAGATGAAGGCTACTTCCCTTTAGATGCAACCATTAATTTTTACAAAGAATTTTTCAATCTGGGCAGTTTCCCCGGGAAGCTCAATAGACCATTGCCATTACTCTCTTTAGCAAGAGGAGATCCCGGGATTCAAATGATTTTAAAGTTTAAAGATCAAATGATTCGGAAAATGTCTCATTCCATCACCAAATATTCGACATTTGAATTGAATAACCGCAGTGTTCCTATTACTAGAAGCAAGAAATTACATAAAAATGAATCTTCCACTTATCAAGCTGGATTTCTTGACAATATGGGGGTTGCCAGCTCAAATCGATTACTGAATGATATCCAACCTTTAAATGATTATGGGAAATTCATTGGAGTGATTCATTCTAACATCCCATTAGAAACAGAAAACGAATCAAAATCCTTAACTGAACAAGTTTTATCAGTTTTACCTAATCGGAAAGTATTCTGGTTATTGATTGATCGATTTTTCAAATATGTATATTTAGCAATGCCCATCCTCGATGAATCTAGTTTTAGAAACGAAGTTGAACGATTGTTGGGTGTTCGATTAATAGATGAACAGAATTTTACTCATTTGAACTTGAGAGAAAACCAAGATTGGCTTTTCATGGCAATGATTCTAATTATGTGTCGCTTGAGTTATTTGTCGGTGTTCCACCCTTCTGTAAAATTGAATGAACGAATTTTCATGTCAACAAATTCAGAAGTGATGACCGATAAGCAATACTTGATGGTTAATGGAATACCAATGGAAACGATAAAAATAGCCGAATTATGCTTAAGGCAAATAGATGTTACACGTAAACCAACTTTGGTAGCATTTCAAGCATATTATATGTTGAAAGCTTATAGGTCACATGCTCCAGAGGAAGGAGATCGATCTTTTGGAGGTGATATTGAAGTAATGAATGGTCTTCTATTGCATATGGCTTATTCACTCAATTTAGATCGAGATCCAGACTGTTTGGAGTTCCTGTTTGATGAGAGAACTAAAAATCTTCGTCGGAAGATTTGGCATATTTTAGTTAATGCTGATTTTATGGATCTGATCCTTTCTGGGAACACTTTCTCGTCTAGAATCAATTATTTTGATACAAAGCTTCCATTCTTAACCCCTGGAGGAGGTAATTTGTATGATGAGGAAGTTGAATCGCAAATAATACAAGCATTCCATAAGCTGTCTAAATTAAGAAATGCCAGTATAAACGTTTTATCTATAATGTTGAAAATGGGCGATACCTCTTTAACTCATTTTTTACATCAAGTGCAAATAATGGAAGATTCCATTGATAATGAATTAGGTAACTTAGATGATTATAAAGATTTCTCCAACTATAATGTTTACAAGATAATTAAACTTTTCATATTTTTACATATGTTATTGTTTGTTTGCACAGTAAACTATGGGTTATTTTTATATTTTGAGCAAAAGGATAATGCTAAAATGAAATTTATATATTTCAAAAAATTAGTCATTACTACTACTAACCAAATTCTGAATTTTTTGTATGATTTGTTGAATCAAGATAATGAAAATTTTGTTGAAGGAAGTTTTGGATTTTTCGCCCCATTATTAACTGCGATTAATCATAATTTTTGTCTTATATGGGCGTCATTTATGATCCGAATAATCAGTACCAAAAGGGAGTTTTTGAAAGTTAACCAAGGTTTAAAATTGTCTAAAGAAAATGAAGAATATTTACAAACCATTGATCAAGTCCTTGAAGGGTTACAAAAATGTAGACCAAAAGATGCAGCGGTAACTTCTATATTAGCCAATTCCTACTACGTGGGCTGGAAAATGAAAAGGATCCATTTTTTCGCTTATAAGCTTTTATTAGGGGATGAAATTTATGAGTTTGGTGATTCTAATACCAAAAAAGTTGTTTTGAAAAATTCAACCCAAGATTTCAAAGAATTGGTGCTTCTACTCAACGACACAAAAATTGAAAGTACAAACATCAATTATTCAAAATGTGGGAATTTCAATCTGAATGCTAATAAAGATGAACAGGTATTTGCATCAGTAGAAGGTGAAGACATCCGATCCGATGCATTTTGGATTCAAATTTTAAGTCAGAATCTGAAAATGGAGTCCCCAGAAATGCAGCATAAAAACCCAGATTTAAAGCCTATAGAACAAAGTTTTATTGATGATGTTAAACTAAAATTAGTGAACTCTTCCTTGCCTAAACTGGGCGATGTGCAACTCAATAATAATATTGATGATAATACTAATAATAATAATAGTAATAATAATAATCTCAACCCCAATATGGAGCAAAACTTTACCACATCGGAAGACCAGGCCCATTTAGGCCGCAAAAACAATATGCATCCATTGTATCACGCTGCCCTGAATACTCAACTCACTCCAAATCCTGTACCAGGAGGATTACTACCAGTGGAACCTATTGATTCTGCCACTAGAGATACTGCATCTACTATGTTTAATGGTCCTGGAGCTAGTTTTTTCTCTAATTCAACCCCACTTAATTTTGACACACCTACGCATACACAATTTGATTTTGGATTGTTCAATGAACAGAATATTAATGACTTGATTACTGATTTGTCGTGGAAATGATGCGATACAAGCCTTATAATCCAACGTGGCTACTATTTATATTTTTTCTGAGAAAATGGGTTGCAAAATAGGTGTTGGATCAATGAAGGTAATTTGTTGCCATATTGTGTGTGGGGGTAATATATATTATATATTATATATATTATACTCTATTTAACTCTATTATATATATTATACTCTATTTAACTCTATTATACTTTATTATACTTTATTATACTTTATTATACTTTATTATATTCTATTATACTTTAATATATTATATAATATTTTATAATATATATAATTCTAATATTATATTA